>JAODOY010080877.1:0-15242 GCA_025399855.1 Forbesichthys papilliferus | reverse complement strand
ATATATACCACCAAGAACTTCCTGGAACTTTTTTGACATAGGTTTTTCCTCTCCATGACCATGTGACCGTTGAACATTTCCAATCTCCTTTGGCGTAACTCTCCTTCCATGGCTCTGGGTAGTAGCAAATCTGCTGTCCTGACCCCTGACTTGTTCCACCACTGTAGCTGTGCACGCACCATGCATGCATTTGAAAGGGGGGGCGTCATTAAGCCCGTCTCTCCAACTGAGCTCTGGATAGTGGGAAGGAATGTGGAGGCCGCAGACAACAAGTTGGGGATGATCTAAGGTGTTGTGTCAAATTCCAGACATTCCTAAATTGTTACAGCTAACCGGAGCACGCTGACGAGACGGTTTATTTGGAAAAAAAGTGTATTAGCTTACATTTTCTGGCACTTTTAAAGCAAGATGTTGTTCCCACAGGTATGAATGAAGTCAGTTGAAAATAATGAAGTCATGTGTATAACTAGATTATAGATAACCTGTTAGCTCTGTTAGGTCATTTCTGTGATGTGTACAAGTAACAGATACATTGGGACATTTTAAATCTGAGAAGGAACTAGGACATCTTGTGGTTGTGAAATGGTTGTTTTGGAAAATAGGAGCAGTATGGAGGGAAATGATATTCAACAAGGGTTGTTGTAAGATGCAGAAAGGAAAATGCCTGTCTACAAGCAGGAGGCGTGGAATGCCAAGCCAAGCCGGTGAACAGATGACAACCGATGACCAGATTATGCAGTCATCGTATCAAGTGGAACTGGAAAAAAAAATCAAGGCAGCCCGAGTGAACCTTCAAAGGCAGCCGACATGCGCGCTTGTGCCCCCCGCTGCCGAGGCCGGGGAACGCGCCCTCACAGAGAGCTCTTTGTCTCTTTGTGAGTCATTCTTAAAAAGGGCACAGCTGTAAACAACGAGATCAGTCCATTAGGGCTTCACTGTTGGACTGTGTGTCCAGACTGGAAACGGCAAGCTTGAGTCATCCCTACTCTCTTAGGTGTGTGTGTGTGTGTCGGGGGGTGAACGGGGGTTGTTAGTAGACACAAAGCAGGTGCTGTCAAGGTTTAAGGGGGAATACGTAACGGCAGTAATCAGCTCATGCCTTTCTATTGCGTTTTTGGTGTGTGTGTGTGTTTACCGGAGATTTGAGGGTGGGGGTCAGTTTTTCAAGTTAACCCTCCAAAGTCCAAATGCATGTTTACACACACACGCGAACACACACACACACACACACACACACACACACACATAGTATATAGCTTTCAGCCACGCCTGCTGGCCTTTATTGGCTCCTTTGACCTCTGACCCCGGCACACGCCTTGGCTTAATGCGTGTGTTGTCATGGCGTCGCAACCACGCTTGCCCACAATCAAAAGCACCCTTCCCCTTACCCCCCCCCCCCCCCCCTCACACACACACACACACACACACACACACAGAGGGGCCATCTGTTGGAAGCTAACATTCGACCCCTGACCTTTTGCAAGACCCAGGTCAGCTAGCATGCCGACCAACCAGCTGTGTGTGTACGCGTGTTTGCGTATGTGTATGTGTGTGTGTGTGACAGAAGCTTGCTGGCATATATCCATTAGCCTAATCACGTTCTGCTTACAGTAAACAACATGACATGGAAAACCTGGGCAGGAAAATGCCACGTTGTTGCCATGGTAATGGCGTGGCTGCATAAGCCAGTGTATGTGTATGTGTTTGTTGCAGTCCTTGCTGTTCACCAAACAGTAAAGGTGTTTTTGCATGTGTGTGTGTTTGCGTGTGTGTGTGTGTGTGTGTGTGTGTGTGTGTGCGTGTGTGTGTGTGCATTTGCGTTCGTGTGTGTGTGTGTGTGTGCGTGCATGTGAGTGTGTGTGTGTGTGTTCACAGTGCCAGGCCAAATCTCCAATAATCCAAGCTCTCCATTGGTCAGAAATTGGGTGATAATTTCCTTATGAGTGTGTGTGTGTGTCTGTGTGTGTGTGTATGTGTGTGTGTGTGTGTGTGTGTGTGTTTGTGTGTGTGTGTGTGTGTGTGTCTGTGTCTGTATGTGTGTGTGTGTGCGTTAGTGTGTGTGTGTGTGTGTGTGTGTGTGTGTGTGTGTGTGTGTGTGTGTGTGCGCCCGCTTGCCACTGGGCTTGGCCAGTACGCACCTTCCTCGAACACACACACGCACACACGCACACACGCGCGCGCACCATCCCCAATCCATCATGGCATGTGTTGGCACCATTCCCTCAGCTCCAGACCACGTTCACATTCTTAGTGGGCTACCATCAAAGCCAGGATGAGGATAGAAAAAGAGTAGAGCCTTTATTACTGCAGGCCTAATTCCTCTCTAAAGAATGACGTCAGGTTAACTGCTGAGCTAGCAATTAGGGTGGATCACTAACAGGTTGTCAGTTTGATCCCAGTCCTGTAAGAGAACAGCATATCTTACACCACTGTATATCCACTACACTTTAATGCATAGCAACTGTATTCACTGTGAGTTGCTTTGGACATCAGCATCTGCAAATCATAGCTAATTGTGTGTGTGTGTGTGTGTGTGTGTGTGTGTACAATACACCTTACCGTATATAAGCCCTCACCATTGTAGCTCTACATAGCAATGTGTGTCTTCCATCATATGGGCATATCCATATGCCTGGCCTACATTCCGTCTCGCGGTCCTCCCACATGCATGGCTTCTGAGGGAGCTTTAGGGACTTTTCTGTGGTAGTAATGTTGTCTTCGGGAGCCTCTCCTCTCCTCCTCTCTACCCCTCTACCCCTACCCCACACGTATTACATGCCCCCCTGGTACCATCGCCAAAGTAGGACACATGGCTTGGTCCCTGTTGGGTCTGCAGTAGGTGGTATCTTCCTGGTCTCTGGAGAGGCGGTATAGAGGCCCCCACTCTGTATATTTCCAGTCTTGTGCTGTCTCGAGAGGACGCTGCCGTGGCTACAGTGGCCCCGGGGGGAGACTGCCCTATAAATATACTACAATACCCAGGGGGCCAATGGCCCCATTATTGTCATAGCACTGATGGACTGGTAATGCGCGGAGGGCGGTGAGGGGTTGGAGGGGCGGGGGTTGGGGGTTACCTAGGATACGTTTAAGACCCCTGCTGCAAAGGATTTGCTGTCATGGCAGCCTCCACATTTCACTACAGATTGCGTCCACTCTTGTCCTGATCTTTTAATGTCTATTTTCTTCCATAAATGTGTAATGCCAACTCTTCAAATGTGTCATTCATCTTGCCCATTATCCCATAAAGATTAGTCTATTATTTATTAATCCATGAAAAGGCTATTAGTCCCATCTTTGCGATGAAGTGCTTTTCTGTTCGGTTCCATTCTGCACTCGGAAACTTGACATTTGTAAGCTCTAGAACAATGGCTGGATGTCAATAATGCATGGCTGGCTGGCTTGTAAGGACACACACGTGCAGGCACGCACACACACAAGCATGGCGCTATAGGCTGGGCTATTCTGAGGCTTATCCATGTTTCATTGAGCTGTCAATCACACGGACAGCCTGGCAACCTGCTGTCTGCAGAGACAATACTTGACGACACAAAGACAACCACACTTGTGACCTTGTTGACTGAGGATTCTCCGTCTCCCTGTGCTTCATGCTCGCATGCTCTGTTCCTATCTTGCTATTTAGGCTCACTGGTAAGAGTGAATTATGGGGTTGCAGTGAGTTATCCTCCTTTGTTTAGCTTTAGTGTAGATTTTGGATGGGTGGGGATTAAATACTATGGCAAGTATGTATCATATATTTGTGTTTGTTGTGTTACACATGTATATGTGTAACTTTTACATTGCCAAGCCACAGACCCATGCACAAATAGAGATTCTTACACACAAGGTCAATGGTAAATGTGTGTGTGTGTGTGTGTGTGTGTGTGAGTGTTTACAATGCTCTGCTGCATCATTTGTACGCTCTGGCGCGTACATGCACATGCACGCATACACAGCTACACACACTCACTCACACACACACACACACACACACACACACACATACACACACACACACACACACACACACACACACATGTAATGCAACAGATGCCTGTGGCATCTTTTATCAAATCAACTGAACAACCCCTTTATTCATTTAATTGTCGGTCTAATCGCACAATAAGCCGTGCACTTCCCATAAGAAACATATGCTTGAAGACACAGTAGCAGGGCTCTCTGCTTTCACACCCCCTCACCCCTCTCCCTTGTCGGACCTGTCATGTACAGCGTATGATTAGCATAATGAGGCTACTGTCTCTCGCTCAACACACACACACACACACACACACACACACGTGCTGAGCGTGTGTGTGTCCCTGTCTGTGAGCGCCCGCCACCAGTTAGACCCAGGCCTCATACATGACAAACTGTGGAAAAACGTGCTGTTCCCAACATAAACAGACCATTATAAATGCTCAGCTGTTCACGGTTGCCCCGTGGCGCCACAGACAAACCGCATGTATAGCCTTTCCATATTAGGTTGCGTTTAAGGGCTCAGCTCTTAAGGGACCGAAGAGAGAATAGTTACACTGTGCATTAACAGAGAGGCATAGATGGAGGGAGAGAGAGAGAGAGAGAGAGAGAGAGACTGACTGATTTAAACCGACGCCAACGTGGAGAGAGCTCTTATTGATTGAATTAATTTTGTGTAAATGAATTAACAGAAATGTAATTCCCCACCAATCATGTTCCACCCCTAGTGGTGTCGGTTACTGGTCATAGGTTGTGGCGCTACAGATTCGCTTGTGTTCCCGAGTGCTTGAGATTCCTTTCAAACAGGGTGTGGTGATTTGATGCTAATTCATTCAAACACACAATGTATTACGGTTTGAGTAATGAGTAGTTACACATGACGGACCCTGCTAAAACATGCATAATTTACTTACTACTACACTACAACACACACTGTAATGTGGTGCTCACGGCAGGAAACACAAAACATTCACTTAATTTGAAGTTGAACTGTAACGCAGACATCTTGGCACTTTGTTAACAATTAATGTCAGTTCCAAAGAAAGAATAATGACACTGTTATGTTAACTAATATGCGCATAATACTGTCTCTAAGAAGTATACATTTACAGTACGTACATTTAGTGTACGTACTGTAAATGTATAATCGTTTTAACAAGGCAGCGTGTAGCATGGAATTGTCTGATCGTGAAACTGTGGCAGCACGTCCGCCAATCTTCAGCAGTCATTAGTGTCATTCAGTGACATTCAATTGGATCGTTACACCGTGGCCAGCAGATGGAAAAGAAAGTCGTGAGCAAGCAAAGAACAACAACACGAGCCCTTCACTCTCTCCATCTTTCTCTCTCCGTCTCTCTCTCTCACTCTCTCCCTGTCTCTACATACACTGTTTGTTTACATTTGCTATTAGCCATGCGGTACTGGTGGAAAAAGTTAAGGATCCCCCCTGTCCAAGCTTACGCACGCACGTGCGCACACACACACACACACACACACACACACACACACACACACAGAGAGCTTGTGCAGCAGACTGCCTGTCTCCTCAGTGCGCAGACAGGGGCTGAAGGTGTGCTGGTCAGACTGTGGTCAGCATCTCTATGGTTCTATTCACACACACGCACACACACACACACACACACACACACAACCACACACACACACACACACAAACACACACACACACACACGTACGCACAGACCCACATGCACAGACCCTCCCCCCCACACACACACATACGCACAGACCCAAACGCACAGATCCCCCCACACACACACATACGCACAGATCCGAACACACCATTCTCCCTGACACACAAATAATGAAAAGAATATATATATTATATGTATTATGGATTTTTCCAAGCAAGCAAGCGTTTACTTTTCCAGCAGTGTAGCTTCACCTATAGCGTATACTGTAGGCAACACATAGTACAGGCCTTACAGACAATGTTAGCCTGCCACAGCCTTAGCAAACGGCAAGTCAGACATATACACTCAATGTATATATATTATATACTTTTATATTATTACTTTTATATTATGCAGGGTTGGGAAGTAACGGATTACATGTAATCAGTTACTTGTAATCTGATTACAATTTTTTAAACTGTAATTCATTACAATTACCAGATAAAATTGTGGAATAAGATTACAGGTTTTTTTTTTTTTTTAATTAGATGATTATACATAGGACTCATTTCAAATGTAAAAAGAAAGTTTGCAGAAGAAAATGCATAAAACAATTTAATATACTGGTATTTACCTTTCATTAACTTCAATCAATAATTGAAATAAAGTCCTACTTTAATATGATCCCCTGCGCAACATATACGGTAAAAAAAGTAATCTAAAAGTAATGGAAAGTAATCAGTTTATGTTACTAAATGTAGGTAATCCAAAAATTACGTTACTGATTATAATTTGAATCTGGTAATTAGTAACTGTAACGGATTACATTTAAAAAGTAACCTACCCAACCCTGCTTATATGGTACGTCACTGTTTAAAATAGAGCTGGCAGGAAAATATTCGAGGTACAAAAGTTTTCTTTTGTCTGCACCTCCGTTTGGTTCTTCCTCGCCGGTGTGCGCCCCTCTCCCCAGTGCACCCCGACCACACACGTTATGTGGTGGTTGCCTCTCGCTTTCACCTGCAGGGGGGGTCATACACAGTATGTGTCTGTTAGGCTGCTGTACAGCCAGTTATTAAACGCAGAGTGAAGGCTCGCGCATGTTCTTATGGATTACTTTCTGTGCCTGCACTCTAACCTGACATGCCAGGTGAATTGTTGTCACACGTCCATCTGGGGAGTCGTTCATTTAAAAACTGTTTGTGAATGGCAGGTACTTTCAAAGAAATACTTGGCAGTTGATTGGATGAAC
The DNA here is from genome assembly GCA_025399855.1 of Forbesichthys papilliferus. NCBI lineage: Eukaryota > Metazoa > Chordata > Actinopteri > Percopsiformes > Amblyopsidae > Forbesichthys > Forbesichthys papilliferus. Next base: position 8,386 of record JAODOY010080877.1, on the reverse strand, counting down.
CATCTGGTCGTTTTGCGCTGTCAACAAACCTAAACCACGCCCGTATGGCTATAAACACAACGATGGTTGGAAAGTTCAGTTGCTTTACGGACACATTCAAAATTATTCCTGGGCTTTCCAGACTGATTCTCACGTCGAAAATAATACTGTAGAGTACCTGTACACGTTAAACGGTTACAGTCTGTCTGTCTATCTGTCTGTGCATGAGGTCTGTCTATCCGGCGGTGTTTACGTCTGTCACCTGCCACCTCATACGTGTGACTCTTGTCTTTTTTGGGTCTTTCACGATCAGACACTCCCCAACTCCCCCTCTGCTCCCAGACCACCCCGCCCGCTTGCCTTTCACCTCAACGCAGGCCTTTGACCCCATTGTCAATCGTACCACTGCCCCTCTACTTCAGCTAAGGCAAGCCCTATTCATTTCTAACAACGTTGTGGAATTCAGTGGACTGAATAGACACAATAGCCACGAGGGGCTTTCTATGGTTTCCGCTCATCAAATGTGTTTGTGTTATACACACTGGCTGTTTAAAAAAAACCAACAAGTTCACTAGGGTATTCAGGGAGATTTTACTCAAATTTGATTTAATGTGTGTTTTCTGGGGTTATTAGGTGAGGACTGGGTTGGTTCAAACAAGAACATGTTTTTGTTTTCCTGTCCTGATGCAGATATTCTACAGAACTGTGTCTGTGCTTACACGGAATGAGTTTGTTAGTAATGACAAGTGGAACAGTTAACAATGATTTCATGTAGACTAAATGATATCAGTATATCTTAATGCAGTATATCGACTAAGACTAAATGATCGTTCTCTTCAGGCAGTCTATCTTCATGCTGTCTATCTCTGCGGTAAAGCTCACTTGCATTTCACGCACAATCCTTTCAATGCCCCACCTTCCTCCGATGCAATAAAACGAGCCATCTGTAGCCTTTGTCTTAGTGCAGGGATGGACGGAAGCCCATGCACACCTCTTTCTTAATTAATGCATGCAACGCCATGCTCTGTGGTGGAGCTCTTGTCCTGCTAATCCTATTAAAAGCAGGGTTTAATTCTATACGTCCATCAGGTTGGGAGAGGAGGTGTGTAAATGTAAGCTTCCGGATAAGATGTCCAAAGAGGTTTCAGTCCAAAGGGAGATTTCCGGGGAGGAAATCATATATTCTATTTTGAAAGCTGAACATTCATCCTGCTGGCTATCCTGCGTTCTGTATGTCCAAAATATTCATATGTTGCAGTATAATATTGTCAGTATAACTTGAGAGATTTGCTAGCGAAAATTCTTATTTAAAATGCATAAATATTTATTTGTTTCCAAATGCATGTACTGTATTGTCCCACTCTGAAGTAAAACAAAACCAAAACTAAAAACATACAAATGGTTACATAACTTTAAATGTTGTGTTTTAATATTGTGAGATGTCTGGGAGAGGCATGACAGGTTATTCTGAGAGAAGAAGTAACACGAGCCCAGGTCTGACGTGTGTGTGTGTGAAGGAATGTGTTTGTGTGACCAAGTGAAAGCAATGAGAGTGACGAGGGGCAGTACACACTACGCACGTGCATGTGCATGTGTGTTTGGGTTTGTGCATGCCTGTTATTGTTTTTATTTGACTCTAGAGTCAGCTGACTTGTCTCGTGTGGAGTATGTCACATGACACACACACACACACACACACACACACAAACACACACACACAAACACACACACACACACACATCAGAGAATATCATAATAGTGGAGCCAATAACAAATAGTTTTGTCTCAAAGCGTTTCTGGGAAATGACTGGTATGATACTGCTCTAGAAATATTTACCACAGAGTATAAGACCAGGGCCAAACACAGATACAAACAGTATGCATAATGTATTCTTCACATCCCGTTAATATATGCAGAAAACAAAGGTTTCCAACAAGGGTGTATAGTTTGTGTATAGCATAAACATTTGAGTGTGTGTGTGTGCGTGTGTGTGTGTGTGTGTGTGTTGGCACTGGTTATCTATTATACACTGGCAAACCACCAGTCAGTGCAGTGCGATATCCTGTGTTTAATTTCCTCCTCAGCTGTCTGTAGATGGAAAACTGGTTTTATCATGATGTACAATGAACAGTTAAAGGTAATAGCAGCACTATTATCATAAGTTCTGTGTGCGACTGAGGGGTATACAGACGGGCCTCCCTTTGCCTGCCAACGTCAATATAGAGTCATCAGAAGTAGACCCAGTTTAGGCTTCGTTCAGACGTAACGTCTTTTTTGGTTAAAAGCGCTGGCCTGGGCATCTTAAATGGTTGTTATGGGAAACACCAGGTCTCACTACGCACTTGTGATTGGTCAACTGTCAAAAAGGCGGATGACCTAGGGCGTGCGACATCTTTTAAGTTCAGCGCCCGTGGTGCTTTTAAAAACACGGTCCGCTCCATAGGGTTATAATGTAATAAAGAGGCCGAGTTTACAATAAGTTACGTCTAAATGCGGCCTAACAAGGACACTGAGAAAGGTCTTACAATTTATTGTGATATCGTAACAGCGCATGCATAAATGACCAAACTGATGTGAACCTTGTACAGTATAGCTACAAACGCACCTCAAATTGTCAAAAATGTATTCTCATCACTTTTGTGAGGGCAAAATACATTTAGTTCAACATGGTTGAAACCAAGATTCAGTTGACTCAGCAACATTTGTGTTTAATTTCAAAATGAAAATGTCCAGATGTGGAGAAAAGCTTTTATTTATACAACCGGCTCTTCTCTTATTAACCTTTAATTAATGTCAATCATTAAATTAAATTAAATCCTACTTTAATCTGTTCCCCATAGCAACATATAAATGTAATCAGATTATGTAACAAAATGTAAGTAATCCAAAAATTACATTATTGATTTTAATTTTAGTCTGATAACTAGTAACTGTAACAGATTACATTAAATAAGTAACCTATAACCTTGTGCATGGACCGCTCACATGTTTATGTACGAAACAGGGTGGGCATCCAGCTGAGTGAAGCAATCGCTTTATAAAACAGGCGGAAATACGCCGACACCCTCTTCCCTCTTCCATTGATTGAGAGATGGATGACTAGGGGGTCTTTAGCATATAGTTGGCTCTGTAGCAGCTGTTTGTTAAAAGCTATACTAGCTTGAAATATATTATGTACACACACACACACACACATACAAATATACACTCATGTTTAATGTAGTAGCACCTTTGTTTACAGGCACTATAAACTAATCAATACCCTATCAAACGCAAGCAGACACACACACACAGACACACACACATGCACGCACGCACACACACATAATTGGAACAACCACACTTGTTTGTCCATTAATCATGTAGTGACAATACATGTACACCTTACTGTTTTTTTTCAAATGCTTACAGTAAAAGACATCCTAGCGACAGCAGTTAGCAGAACGGGTTTTAGCCTCCTTGCTAGCTTTTCGAGGTTACGACCAGAGCTAATGGAATTTAACAGAGTTTTAATGGATGTCACGGGGTTTGTTTTCGCTGAGGTTATAGTCTGGAAACCCTGTTTGCATTATTGTTTTTACAGCCACCCTGCTGGTGGTCCAATGAGAGTGGGTTGGTGAGATTATGTTTATAGTGAATGCCTGTTTCAACATGGTGGTAGAGCTAGATGAGGCAATCAAAACAGTTGTAGCAATGCCGACTGGCAATGGAGGCTGTGTAGATGGTGCGTCTCTGGCCCGGTGATGTCATCGGGGGAATATGCTGCCTTGGTCAAGGATAGTGTGTCGATGGCGGTGTTCCCTGAGCTGGGTAAGTAAACTTTGTGCAGAGTCAGTGGATGTTTGTTGGCTGTCTCCGGCGGGGAAGTGTCGTCAAGAGGAGATGCTGACATGGTCCGGGACAATGTGGGGATGGAGGTGGCTACCGCTGCTGCAGACATGTCTCCCAATACAGACAAACTCTATGGTTGTTGAGCGGTCCTGGTCGTGACTAGTGCAAGGACACTTCCTTGGACCTGGGACTCCTGTGGAGTCTGTTAATGCTACAATTGACAGACCACTCTTAATTAACTAACTTACAAAATGCTTTAATTTCTCTAATTTTTCAATGTGAAACATATTATTAAAAGTATTATTGCTAAGTATTTGTTCTTACCTTTTTTCCCATGGGAAGTTTTTCCTTGCCCGGGGGGGGACAGGTTAAGGGGGTGTTGTTTGTTTCCATGTGAAATGTAGGCTGTAAAGCCCTTTGAGACTGCAATGTGATTAAGGGATATATAACTAAACCTGACTTGACTTGACAATGATATTTCTGCAGCAAACTGTTTTGGGGGTAAATGTACTTAGTTTCAAGCCATGCATGGTAGATTTAGCTGTCTGGGCGCTGCTTACGTCAGCCTTCACAGCACAATGCTATTAGTGACACGGCCACTTAAAGGTTAAGTCAGCTATTGCAAGATAAATGTAAGATAATACACTTTTTTGTCAAATACACCAAATATCTCCTAGCATTTATCTAGTTTAACCGTTCTCTGTGCGTGTTGAAAAAATGATCAGATAACTCTACACAGTCCGTAAATAGAAACATTAACAAAGTGGCGAACATCGCTCACATCAACAAAGCCGTATTACAAGTGTTGAGAGTCTGTGTGGACACTGAAAACAAATCTGGTTTTTCTACACAGCCCTGGCTCTGTAAATGGGACAAAGTCTCTGCAAACGCAAACAAAGTGGTGCAGGTCGCACCACACAACACTATCCCCGCCTTGGCAATGCGCGTCTAACGTGTGGGGGTGGAGCTTCTGAGGGAGCACCCTATGACATTGAAGGGAGCATCCCTGACCACACCTTTAAGACTTGAACACCATATGAGATCACTGGTATGTGTGTGGGCGTGTGTGTGTGTGTGTGTGTGGGCGTGTGTGTGTGTTGTCCTGCTCCCCACACATTAAACGACCTTTGACCTGCATGCAATAAGAGGCCATAAAAAAGCTCCTGAACGCTGCAGTTCCCATCATACTTGGGGTCACCAGGAGGTCAGGATCAGACACAGAAATAAATGTAAGTAAGATACATGCAAATAAACAGACTAGAAAGTTAAGCTACGAGATGAAAAGCCTGAAAAAGTATGGATGGCTTCCAAAATTGATTTGAGCGTTTTAAAATTGTTTGAGACTTTTTAGCCAAAATCTTCTGACATACTTTAGTAATTCATTTATTATTTACTTAATTAACATGTATGGGTAATCTAAGTAACCATGGAAACCTTTGGTCATCACATTGACCTGTGATTGTCTCTGCGGTAGGTGTCATTTCACGCTTAGTGAGTGTGTGTGTGTGTGTGTGTGTGTGTGCGTGTGTGTGTGTGTGTGTGTGTGCAATGGGTCAATAGTCGGTTATGCATTCATCAAGTGGTGTCAACATTACCTATACATGTAGGTGCCAACCCATCCTCATCCTACAAAAAAGAAGACCTCTGTGTGGAAAACTTGACTTTCTTAACCCATTGTTTGATATCTATCTATAGCTATACTTTATTTATATATATATTATTCTCTCCTTATTGTGGTACTGTAATGTGGCCTCTGTTATTAGAATGCTCTGGTTCTCTATTGCATGTTCAGGCTAAATTAGTTTGACTCTAATGTACGGTAGCTAAATGCTCGGTGACAGGATCAAATCTACAACACCACAGTATTAAACTGGGGGATTGATGGACCTAACCCAACTCTACATTTCCTGTGCGTTGTTGTTTAATTGTTCTAACCTTCATGAAATTATGATTTGTATTTCTTTATTTACTTATTCATTTATTTGTATTTATTTATTTAGTTATTAATACAAAATGGTCCATACATTAAGATGCTGTCTTAGTGGTCCCTGTTGGGGCCCAATTAGCTCTGCATGCTTCAGCATGTCTGGTCCTACAGCACCTTAGCATCAAAGGCACCAGGGCAAAATGTGGCTTTTATCTCAATGTCCTGTACAGGCTTCTTTCATCCCGGTATAACCCTATTTAGACATATAACATGTGCACACGCACACACACACACACACACACACACACACACACACACACACACGCACACACACACACACCCACGCAAACATTAGTGTGCGCATGCAATTTTAAACAATAACAAACTAAGCAAAACTATACAAAAAACAGCAAGTATATGTTAGATCCAGTGTTGGGCAAGCTTCTCAGGAATAGTAATAACTTACTTATTTCTACTAATAATATTACTTTACTTATTAAGTAATTAGTTACATTACTCGTTACATTACTATATTACTTTCACAATCACGACCCTGTCTCGCCCCTTCTGATAAATGACAACCTGTGTAGCCAGCTCATTATATAATTGAATTCTCTTTATTGGAACAATAATGAACCTTAGGAGTCAACAATCAGCCAAAGTGAAAACATTGCAGCCCCTCAGACCAGATGACTGGACAGGGTTCAATTAGCCTACCCTAAGTTTGATAGGACCAGAAATCTCACTCTTGTAACGCAGTAATGCAGCATTACTTGGATTATTAATTTGTAATATTACACTACTAGTTACTGAAAAGTAACTGGAAGTAATACAATTATAGTAACTAGTTGTAACTAGTTGTAACTAGTTACTAATAACTAGTTACTGTTAACATTGGTTAGATCTAATAAAGCGTTTATAAAGGTGCCACCAATTCAAATGTGAATCCTCTTTCGGCACATTCAAGTGGATTATAAGCCCAGAGGAGCCGGCTATGAGCTATGAGTATGCTGATATTTAGTGATGCTGTATGTTGTCCTATTCTGTCTCTGATATAACAAATGGGAATGGGAGGCTTACGTGTAACATCCATCCATCCATCCATCCATCCATCTTCATCCGCTTATCCGGAGTCGGGTCACGGGGCAGCTCCAGCAGGGGACCCCAAACCTCCCTTTCCCAAGCCACATTAGAAAGCTCTGACTGGGGGATCCCGGGGCGTTCCCAGGCCAGTGTGGAGATATAATCTCTCCACCTGGTCCTGGGTCTTCCCCAAGGCCTCCTCACATCTGACCGTGCCTGGAACACCTCCCAAGGGAGGTGCCCAGGGAGCATCCTTAACAGATGCCCGTACCACCTCAACTGGCTACTTTCGATGCGAAGGTGGAGTGGCTCGGAGTCCCTCATGAATGTCTAAGCTTCTCACCCTATCTCTAAAGGAGAAGCCAGCCACCCTCCTGAGAAAACCCATTTTGGCCGCTTCATGACCATAGGTGAGGGTAGGAACGGAAATGACCCAGTAGATCGAGAGCTTTGCCTTCCAGCTCAGCTCAGTGTAACAGTGTTGGCACATCTACAGCACAAAAGAAAATTGAGAATAAGGAGATATTACTTCATGTTTGAAAACAGCTAGATTTTCATGTTTATATGGTTATTGATTACTGATTTCTTACAAATAACAAATAAAGGTTTTAGTCATGGCTAAATCAGATGTGTGTGTATGTGCTTTAGTTCTTTATTATTATGTTATTGGGTGACCATTTAAATAAATAATAATACATGAATCTAATTTCTCTTGCTAACAGGGTATTTCTACACTCACCAACAGGGGAGTTTACATCCAGTACGTCGCGTATACATATATCAAGATGGCAGGGAGGCAAACAGATCATGTGATTCATTGTTTGTGTGTATTGCATGCGTATGCAGTCAGACTGCAAATGGTTATAACGAATGCGCGTGTGTGTGTGTGTGTGTGTGTGTGTGTGTGTGTGTGTGTGTGTGTGTGTGTGTGTGTGTGTGTCTGAGGCTTATTTGCACTTGTGTAGGTTTGATTGTGAGCATATATAGAACAAATTGCCCTGTGTGTGTGTGTGTGATGTCTACAGTGTGGTTTTACACGTGTGTGTGTGTTGTCATGATTTGATTGTTCACGGCTCCATGTGTGTGCGTGTGTGTATGTGTGTGTGTGTGTGTGTGTGTGTGTGTGTGTGTGTGTGTGCGTGTGTGTGTGCGTGTGTGTGTGCATGCGTATGACCAGACAGTGTGAACGTGACTTGGGTGTCTGGAACACTGAGTTCAGACACACGCCCCCACCCCCCATCTCTCTCTCTCTCTCCCTCTCTCTCTCTCTGTCTCTCTCCCCTCATGTCTGGGCCAACCCTCTCAGACATCGATGAATAATTCAGACAGTGTTGCACTGCAGGTTTTCCCTCCTCCGCCCCTGCCTCACTCCTTTTCTCTCCCATCCACCCATCCATACATCCATACATCCACCCATCCATCCATCCGTCCGTCCGTCCGTCCATCCATCCATCCAGAGGATTCCGTTTATCTTGCTTTTCTGCATTTCAGGGAGCAGCTGACTAGACTGACAGATTGAGAGGAGTGTCGATGTTTTCACAGAGAAGGTAGATAGATAGATGATT
>JAODOY010080866.1:0-15242 GCA_025399855.1 Forbesichthys papilliferus | reverse complement strand
AGCCTATGATGTTGCACAATTGTCTCACCACGGACTGAGATCACGTTGTCTATAAATGGCCCAGAATCACACTATTTTGGAAGCTCTGCGCAACGAACTTGACTATTTAAAACAAAAACAAAAAAATGGCGATAATACCGCAGACCGCGGTATTGGGGCACCCTTAATCACTGCAAGGACGTTTTCTTCACCGCAACAGCCCTAGCTGTACGTCCACAGGCATTAAAGCGGTGTCATATTCCTTGGCATACAAGTCATCAGAGGCCTCGCCCGTCCCAGGCAGCTCTATGCACTTTGCCTCATGTTTGTTATGGACACCTCCCTTTACAAACATTCTCATTCAAAATACCATATTGACTAACCGTTAATACCGCTGCCCTGTACACTAGAACAGACTTGGCCTGGGCATTTCACAACTGTACTTAAGGTGTAACTTTCTTATAGCAATAAACATGCACTAAGTCTACACATGTGTCTACTGCATTGGTGGTATTACTCCTAAATATAGACTTGGCCTGTGATGTGTGACTGTCTTTTTCCCATTTTGTTGCCTTGTTGTGGTTTTTAAATTTTTTTTTTTTTTTTTTTTTTTTTTTTTGGGTGTAAGAACTAATGGAATAACTAATCCCAGAGTAACTCGTATCTGCCCTGCAATTGTATTTGCAGTAATGGGAGCCTTGTTGTCTTGAGGCTTACTTAGGTTATGATTGGTTCTCTGGCGTGTATCATGTTTGTTTTCCCCATCCACCGACAGTGAGATCATGTCCATAGTGGAGATAATCGGTCACTTGTCAGTCTGATGGGAATGGTTGGCTTTTCTGCGTAGTGTAGAACCAGTCAGTAATGGTGAAAGAGCTCTGTTCATGACGTGACATGACTCCTGACGCTAAAAGATGGGTCACACCAGATTTGTTAACATGCGGCAGCAGTGATGAAATCATCCATAAATTACACTAATGACCATCTGGCTTGGCGCAACACTGTGTAGCCCTTAACTCTGGTTTGGTGTCGGGACATTTAATACAATTATGACCATTTAGGAGAATGGATTTGGTTGTGGCTGAAATTGTTAAAATCCAAGGGCTCCTTTATTGACCTGAGACTGACTTTAAAGGAAACGTGATCCTGTCCTGACTCTGATTAACTAATTAAATCTGGAAAGGGTGTTTTTTATTTTATTAACAGACACATACATCACTGTATGGGGCAAATTTGGTTTGAGAAACGTAATCACTGCAGTGGCATTTCAATGATACGGTCATTTTGAAATGGCCAATAGTAATTGGTTTAAATCTTGTATTCAAAATGTTCACATCTTTAACCTCAATTTTTAAATGTTAAGTATTATATTTATAATTGGCTATTAAAATATCTATGTTAAGAACAGGGGCCTGAATAGGCTGGTCTGCAAAATTTCCCCTATGGGTAAACGAACAAGCTAGTCTGACTTTGGGGTGATATCCTTTCAAAATGTTGTATTTAACATGCCACTAGAAGTGTTCAAGTAAAAAGTAAGCTTGTCCAGAAATGCACTGATTGTACAAACTGGGTCAAATGGGGGGGAGAGACCGTAACAGTACGAGCCCTGCACTTGTAACCATCGGCTGCTCACCCCTTCTGCAGGTCATGGAGTCCCTGGGCATCATGATCTACAAGGCGCTGGACTACGGCTTGAAGGAGAGCGAGGAGCGTGAGCTCAGCCCACCTCTGGAGCGCCTCATCGACCTCATGGCCAACGCGGCCGACGCGGAGAGCGACCCCTGCCCCGACGAGGGCTACGAGGCCACCGAGGAGGAGGACGAGGCGGACGAGGGGGGCCCAGCTGCCCCGGCGACCGGCACCGCTTGCAGCGTTCGCACCTATCAGGACGTCATCACGGTAGGCCGTCGCTCAAAGCTTGCCACTTGCGCTTTGAATCCGCCGTTGGTCTGGTGCTCGCACTGCAACACTTGCCCATCAGCAGTTATGAGAGCTTAGCTTGAGTCTCTTTCCACAGCTCCCAATAGGCTTCCCTTGGTATGTGTGCGTCATGGTGGCTGGTAAATACAGCTATGTGACCGCATTAGTGTTCAGGGGGTCAGCTTGTGGAGTCTTACGGGCCGGTCCTCTCCGCCATAAAGCGGCCTGTTAGCGGTCTTGACCATTATGCTCCTGACTGGCCATTATGGCGTGGTGGGTATGGTAGGACCAGGTTTAATCGGCTGACCTCCTATTCCTGCTGTGTGTTCAATGTTTGATGTATATTTGGTGCTTGGAGAGGAATCTGAGTGAATAAGAGACTAGTACAGGCCAGAAATGCTAGATTTCTTTATTCTATTTGGCTTGTATGGTGTATAGCACTTGACTCTATTTTAAAATAGCTTTTTTAACCTCCTAGGTTTTTTTCTTCCTTTTTTCTGCTTTCTAGTTGGAAAATCCCTGATAAAAATCTATCATGGACAGATTTTTATCAGGGATTTTCCTAGCTAGTAAAATTGCAACTCATGTTTTAGATTTTTCTATCTTTATAGGATGATGTTGTACTGAGAGAAATTCAATGTTTTCATCTGTCTCTCAGCGCTGTTATGTGTTTTATAGATATAGAGGCAGGCTGGAATTTGTGCCTAAAGATTAAAAAAACGGATGTGGATGTTGCTGTATTGTCAAAATAGGACACAGACCCCCACATTGACACCTTCTGATTTCACATGGGGCTAAATATGTAATCTATTTAGCGTAATGGAGGTACAGCATAATTAAGCAGGCATTTAATAAAATGAGAATGCTTGTCATTGGCTGAATAGGACTTACTCCAGGCAGTTGCCATAAGCAATTGTTAGTTTGACTGCATCACATCATCAGGAATGCATATTTTTACAACATGCTTCACCTGTTCACATGCACTCAGTCCTCAAAGTAATTATTACCATGCTTAATACAATAAAGTGCTTCATCTTCAAGAGTTTACCTTCAGAGCTGGAGAGAAGGCTTTTTAGATGTTTTCTGTAGGGATGGCACCGATACTGAGATCGGAAATAAGTCTAATACTGACTTAAATAGGTGGATCGGTATCGGTGACAATTGGACAGTTGTACACAATCCAATTAAACTAATTTCCATGCATAGGTCTACTGTCGAGCATCAGCCATGTCTAACCTACCCAGGCCACACCATCAGCAGAAGGTTTATAAAATTCATCTATGTCCTAAAATGGAGATTGTCTGTTATTTACTTTGCAACTTAATTCAATACGGGAATTAAATCGGTACTCGGTATCGGCCGATACCCAAAGTGCTGGTATCGGAACTGAAAAAATTGGATTCTACCATCCCTAGTTTTCTGTGAATACCCTTAAGGAGGAAGACTGCTGTGTCATGGCATTCCAGAGGCAGGCCAAGCCTAGAGAAATGAGATCAAAAATGCAATTTGCCCGGTTCTCCTCTCTCTTATTCCCTGTTGTGGCTTTCTTGTTGTTGTTGTTGCTGCCACACCTGAATGACACACCGCCAGGGCTTCTAATGTGTGATGCTGGCACTGGATGATCAGGTTTATGCTGTTAAGCGGCCCGTAGTTCATGTTCATTTGAGCATGCTCTTATGATTTCAACAATCACCCTAAGTGCAATTTTATAGTTCATACTGAATTATTACAAGCACAATATTTTTAACTTGTTTTGGACCCTACTAATTTAGTTTGTGGTTTCTTACCATTTATGGATGGCTACGATACTGAGATCGGAAATCTGTCAAATACGGACTTAAATGGCTTGATCGGTATCTGTGACAATTAAACAGTTGTAACCGATCCATGGGGCTAATCTAATTAAATGTACATGTGTCGGTCTGTCAAGCATCAGCCATGTCTAACCTACCTAGATTGGCTGTCATTTTTTTTTCAACTTCATTTAAAACTGGGATCGTATCGGGACTGAAAAAACTGGACCATTCCTATTACCATTCTAAATTACTACACATACTACTATATAGTCAGGTTCTAGACCTGTGAGTTGTTAATTACGCAAAATATCTCCGAAGCATAAAGACACATTGCAAACAAATCCACTGTATAGGGTTAGGAGCCTTTTTGAAGATGTTATCAGTGTGTATTGATGATTACTGCATATAAATACGTCGCCCTGTCCCTCACTCTCCTTCAGATGTGTTCGGCCCACCTGCCAAATCCGTGTGACGCCCCAAATCACTACCAGGCAGTGTGCCGTGCCCTCTACACCGAGGCCAGGGAGTTGAGGACTTTCCTGGAGAAGATAAAGAATGCCAAAGAGGTGAGTAATATCCTGAAGAGATCTCTGCAATAAAACACCTTTTTATTTATATATTACATAAAAAAGCTTTTAAAAATGCAATTATTACCAATAAAGTTGCTTTCACTAGTGTTTCAGATTCCTGTAAAAGTCATAAATGGCATATTGCCCAGTTTATTAATGGTTTTAGTAGACAGATATGCAGTAACTAGAAAAGGGTGCATGTAGGAGAGCACCCCGGGGTGAAGAGAGCCTAATAAATGTGTTGAACTTGGTTAGATGGCCTGCCAACCTCAGTGCTGTGGTTAAAGCACCCTGTCTCTAGTTAAATAGCTGAATGTCAGTCTGGAATTCAAGAAGTAAGTTTATTCCAATACGTATTACAGCAGACACATGAGCCCTTGTGTTAAAGGTTTTAAATACCACAACAAACACTTTAAAGTGAATTCAGAAACCTAAAGACATTCTTTCATTAAAAACACAAGCAAATGATGTTGCACATGCTGCCAACTAGTATTACCTTGGTTATGCTTGTCATGATGACATTAGTGGGTGTGTCTGCTGGTTACCTGTTGCAATGTCACAGGCATTAAACTAGAAAACTATAACTGGGCGGTATCATCAATAATAAAGAGCATTTTAATAGCTCTGCTAGAAAATACATGGACACTATTTTGCTATGGTTGTAGAGTAAAATAATAAAAAGGCTGAGCCTGTTTTAAACTTAAAAGAAAAGTAAGACCGCTATGCCATTTGCTTGTACTTTACTAAAGTGTCCTCCTTTGTTTGCCATTATTGATATTGTCCATGTGTAATAATTATGTTAAGCGTTTTACTTTTGTCGATTGACAATTGCAAGCGTTCAATCCTCCCAATTTTGATAAATGAACATAATTTGAATTAATCTGCTGTCAGATGTGATGGTTTAAGTCCCAAGGAGCTTGCACGCTGCATTAATGAGAACCAGTTGGCTTGAAGCGGCTGATTGAACAACACTCTGTATCGGTATCAAAGAGGGGCACTTTGCTGTTGTAGTATATCAAATGAATATTAAATGCAGAACTGGTATATCTGTGCGGAAGGAACAGTGATGGAACAAGAGCTCAGGTTGTCTTGAGACTTCCTTCCTTTTGAACAGCTTGGAAACTGATGCCCTGGTGCATCTTCAGTGAGCCTTGCCTGAGGTAACTTCTCATTCACCACGACTGGGGAACATTATCTTGGCTGGCCGTTGGGCTTGTTGCTCATTGCTCCAAGCTAATGCACATTCCTTCACTTTATCCCATAAGAAATTTCACTGAAGACGTCAGTACAGAGGATGAGAGTTTCTTGACGTGCAGTTCACATTTGATTTCTGTAGGAAACTGATGCAGACAATATCCTCTGCATGTCAAAGGTTGTCTGTGAGAATATTCTATAATTAACATGTGATAAATGGGGGAGATGACTTGGCAGAGTGACTAACTTTAAAAGCAGCCATTAGATAACCATTGATTTGAGCCCTCGGCTTCATGTCAGTGTCACACATCCAATTGGTCAGGAACACAAACTATTAATAGCCCGGCTGCCAGACGTTTGTTTTTAAACCAACGTATTCCTGTATTTGTTCCTAAACTTACAATAAATGGTGTCTTACATGCATGTTTACAGGTCATAAATAATAAACATGCACCTTATTGTTGAAGTGTAAAAATGCTACAGTATATGATGTGTAAATGATTTAGTAAGGCATGGACAGAACGAAGACACTATGGGATAAAACCTTTTTGTTTTTTGAATGGTTAGAACCTACGGAAGATGGGAGGAGGAAATCGTGAGGATCCCGCTGGAGACCTCAACGAGCTACAAAATGCAGACTGGGTGAGACCTTGGTTATACGCTGATCCTGGAACAGCAGGATGGGTCGGACGATCCAGAACTGGTGTCACGCCTGCAGCCAAATCTCTTAACAAATTGTTGCTAAATGATACGGTGGACAGATTTCTAAACGAATCCAGCCCTGTCAGCTCCCTTCAGACAACATGCTGTGGTATGGGGAAGGAAGGGGGTCTTGAATTTGGCACTTGTTATATCTAATTGCCCATAGAGGATGTGGCTGATTGCCTTCACAATGTTAAATGCTGAAATGAAGGAAATGTCCCAGGAAGACTTGAATACTCCGGTTAGAGAAACTCACCCAGTCAGACACTGGCGCTGGCACGTGTATGTGCTGGTTAATGTGAGGCGCAAGGACTGAAAATGTCTGTCCGTCCTTTTAGGCGAACTTCTGGGTGCAGGTGATGCGTGACCTGCGCAACGGCGTCAAGCTCAAGAAGGTCCAGGAGCGGCAGTACAACCCACTGGCCTTCGAGTACCAGCTGACGCCATACGAGATGCTAATGGACGACATCCGCGCCAAGCGCTACAAGCTCCGAAAAGTGATGGTGAGGCCAGCTTGACGTTGCTTTGTCCTCAGCTGGTGTCTGCGGTGGTGGGAACTCACCTGTCTCTAAATAGATGGAGGGTACACTTGTGTTCAGTTATAGAGATGGTACAACTGGCTACATAATGGGATTATGAGATTGAAATGGATTAGCTTGATTGCATTGAACAGCTTGCTTTGGTTACAGAACCATTTTATAGACCCTACGTTAGAAATCTGACGTTAAATGAAAAGCCGCAATGGAGGAAGGGGTGACGATAGCATTGTGTGTGCGCTGATTCAGGCCACAGCAAGCTTTTAGCTGCAATCTCACCAGAAATACCCCTCAGACCTTTTGTCCATCAATGTGGCTCTCGCTCCTATCTGGCACAGCTTCTAAGGTGAGCATGACCTGACCAGCGTGATGCATCGAAGACTTAAAAGAAACCGATGCCGTTTGAAGCACGCTTTGGCGCTTACAAGGGACACGCATGCCCTGCCCCTTGTGGCTGCTTCCCTATGCAACAACACACGTTAATGTAAGACATTGTCAACTTGTGGCAATCCTCTCTCTCCTTGATGTCATTCCAGGTGAATGGAGACATCCCTCCCAGACTCAAGAAAAGTGCTCATGAGGCCATCCTGGAATTTATCAGGTCAAGACCTCCCCTCAACCCAGTGAGTAAGAACGCCACACGAACCGATCTTCCGTCACTCTCGCGCCTGTGCGGCCCGCGAATTCACTCAAATTTCGCTCTCACTTCAGCCATTCGTCGTTCTCCACATAATTAGCCGACGTGTCTCAGTAGAGAGGCCCCACGGGAGATGCTGTGTTGCGCCTCTAGCAGCTACATCATGGGTGTAGCTGTGTGACGTGCTCGCAGCTGCCTGTCTTGTTCATGTAAACAAATCTAAATCTTACGCAGTAGTATTCTCAAACATGCCTTTCCAAATACCGATGAAGGTATGATGGCCTGCAGTGACGCCGTGTGATTTGTCATGACAGGCCTCAGTCCGTAAGCTGAAACCCCACCCAGAGCGGCCCCGCAGCCTCCACGAGCGTCTGCTAGAAGGTATCAAATCCGAGAGAAAGCTGAGAGCCGTCTCGCCGGATGTGATACGCAGACACCGCCTGGGTGAGCTGACTCACACACACACACTCACACACACACACACAAGGATGTGTTTTAGCTGGCCTGTTATGAGTCGGCACAAACGCGCTGCAACCTCGTAACGCTCCCACCTACACACACAGCCTTTCCGTCGACGTCATGTGGTGTGCATCGACGACAGCTATTGGCTCGGTGTCGTTTTTGCCTGAGGGCAAAGCCACTATGAATAGACATGCTTCGTACCAAGTCAACGCCAGCACCAACCTCCCACCATCGTTCATTAGGCTAAATTGGGATTCATGGGCTTTAATAAATAAAGGTGCTTTGACAGGGCAGCATTAACCTGTAGGGCTGTTGTTGAAGTGTAATCCAGTCTGAACGGGCCAAGTAAATGGCTTCAACGGATAATTAGCAGATGAAACACTTTAAATATGCACAGTACTGCTACCGCGTGCGCATTCTTCTATTTTATGGACATGGTAATAGTCTGTGTAGTGGTCTACTTTGGCAAAACGTTTGGCTGACATGTCAAAACATTTAAGGCTTTAATAAATGTTTTTTTCTGACTGCCAGTTTGTAATTTCTTTTAAGCAGGGTTTTTTAAAGGCTGCTTATTTAACCTTTCATGTGGTTTTCTTTAACGTCTGTCTGTCCTTCTCTTAACATTGGCATCTCCCTCAGTCCCACGGCCGCTTAGCATGTCTTGCAGCTTTGACTCAGGTAAAAGTCGCCCCGCTTTACCCATCATGCCTAGCGTGTCTGCCTTGCTCGTTGGTTTTGCCCAGTCCCCGCATAATACGCGCCCACACACACCTGATGTCTTTGTGTATTTAAGTCTGTGACGGACACACAAGAGAAAGCTTAAGGTCTGGTTAAACGACCTTCCAAATGCCCCGCTGATGGTAATGTTTACCTAGGCGATAAGTGTCATGGCCAACAAGAAGGGATTTACCCCCTCACCCTTAGAACGCTGTGTTGCTTAGGACTGCTGCAGTTCCCGAGAGCACGCGTGAGAACAACGTGTCCCTCTCTCATGACTCAGTGCCGTCATGTGTTCACTTGCCTGCCTGCAAGTCTGTCCTGGTATAGAAAAAGTGTCTGCACACATTGTATAGCAAATACCCAGCCCCCCCCCCCCCTCCCCTCCCCTCCTGTTCACACCCAATACAACTGCTGCTGTTGCACGAAGACGCTGCTTGCTAAGGGCAATGTGTTCTCACTGACGCTGTTGTTCCTCTGCAGGCGCAGGGAAGAGCATCAGCACCCCACAAGATCTGTTCCGCAGCTCAGGTACAGGAGAGGGTTGTGGTTTCAGAAAATGAATGCATTGTGAACCAGTCAGTGTTGTCTGCGTTGGTGTTGAGGCCCGTTTCTACTCCAGTTTTGTACGTATATGCATGGGGAATATATGCGAGCAACACTGTCTACATCACTCCACTACGTACCTTGTCTACAGATCATTTAAATCCACGTCCACTAGGAGACAGTCCGCCGTCTCTGATGACCTCTGGTGCTGAGTGCGCTCAGAACTGCCAGCTAACTAAGTAACCTGCCAGTAATGCAAATAGTTTGATAGTCACACACAAAAAAGATCATATACAAATGTCTTGCAAATCTATTAATACCAATATTGTGCTTAACAAACAGAAATAGTGATTGGAAAAGTAGTAGTAATCTCAGTTTCTGCTGTCTGCAGAAATAGGTCTGTTCACTTTATATCTGATAATTGTGGTAAATAACCCCTACATTTAACCACTACCAGTAGAATCTAATAATGAGGAATAAACTACCCCGGAAACATAATCTCTAATCTTAATCAGATAATGAATCTAACCCCTAAATGAACAATAAGTAGCAAGGAGGTCTAATAGTAACTATTAGTTTTAAAATAGTATCCATACTGCCCCACAACTTCTGTTGGTATTGCACCTTACGTATGCGTACTGATGACTATACCAAGGCTGGTGACGTCAATGTTGCGTATGCGTACTTAACGGCAAGTATAAATGGGCCTTTAGACTTCCCCTACTGCAGTAGACCAGCTTTTACGGACTGTCTACATGAGCAGAGTCACTCTGTAGGCTAGTGCTTACTTCCATGCTACTCGCTGGTGACCCTGTGGCAACCTGTGTGTGTGTGTGTGTGTTCCGCCCACAGACACGCCCGACGCTGCCAGGAAGCTAGCAGGCAGCACACAGTCCCTAGCTAGCGGCGGCACGCAGCCGCTGGGCCAGAGGAAGCGGCTCCTCAAAGCGCCCACGCTGGCCGAGCTAGACAGCTCCACATCGGACGTAAGACAGCGGCCACGGGTTTATCCAATACACGTCTAACTTCTTATTTATATTACAAATGTATACTGGTGTCTCTGAAATGCATGTTGGCGTCAAACACAGTAGGGTGTTTACGTGTTTCTAACGAGTCTTCTGGTTGGCAGGACGATGTGACCCAGAGCAGCTCCAGCATGTCTGCCTCTCTACAGGAGGACTCGTCCCCTGAGCCGGCCACGGGGAAGAAGGGTAAGAGGTGTCCTGTCTGTGACCAGCCCCTTGGCTGCCGGGTGTAATGAGTATTGCTCACCCGGCCAGAAAATCAGAAATGTATAATGGTGAAGCACTGAAGGTTTAGTTAAAAGTGACATTATTTGAAGAAAATGACTTTTATAATCTGATCCGTTTTAAATCTCTCACCTATTGTCCTCACCTATAGTTCCACCCAGTTTCCTGCCTGCCTCTTCCGCCGCCAAGTCGGACAAACGGCAGTCGTCGTCCAGGCGACACTCCATCGAGAAGGACATACCCGCCAGCGGTCGTCCATTTGGGCCCATCTCCAGACAGAAAACAAAGTCACTGGTACGTTGGCCTCTGCAAACATACCAACGGAAGTGGTTCAAGCCTCACCACCAAATGCTTTCCGCTTCACTTTAAGTGACAAACTTGATGCGAACAGTATAGGCCCAGCTAGAAGGGTTATTGGTTATTGTTATGGTATGGCTGAAGGCAAACGCATGGTTTAGCAACTGGGCATCCGTGATACTTTCCCATGACTGTACAACAGGATTCTGGTGCCAAGTCAGAGGCCCAGGTCTAACTAGGGGTGTGTTCTTTGCCAGACAAAACACACACTACTTAGGAGCTCTTGGGAATTGACGCTCCTTGGTAGCATGTAGCTCCACAGCAAAGCCTTTCTTCTTCGCCTGCAACTCCCATCCCCTATCAGTTGCCACGTGTGTTCACGTTAGCTTGCGTTCTTGTTCTCCACAAAGCATAAACGAGCCCTTTTCTCTCTATGCGCTCTTAACACTGCAGCAGAGGGCAGAGGTCAGCTCCAAGGTAACATGTTCACCTGTGTGTGTGTGTTTGTGTGTGTGTGTGTGTACATCCATGTTGTTCATCCCTGTGTAATTAAATATGGCCGCCGCTTAATTAAAGCAATGCTTTCTTTGTCATCTCGTTGTTGATGAACCCAACCATATTAGTGAATTGTGCCGTCATGGGACGGGTACCACATTGTTTGTTATTAGATGTATGCCCAGGCAAGTGAGCTCAACATATTTCTCACACAATAGTAGCTCATATTTGATTTTCTATATTAGCCTCTTATGTTATTATCATGTAGTGTGCTGTAGGCATGAGCTTCAGATTCAAATAGTCCTAATGGTGTTATTTTGAAATGTCTTGTTTCCTTTGGTCAGGTGGATGTGGCCAGTGGTGCTCAGGGTGGGGTATGTGACTGACGTTTAAAAACATGTTTGTCAAACCATCTGTCACCTGCTTAATTTACATAACCCTGGGGATGGTATTAACCCATCACACATGGTGCTCTATTAAATTCATCCAAACGGACGCCTAAAGAGAATCTGACCTACCAAAATACCATATTACTAGAACAAAATTAAAGCTTTACCATTTACGTTACATTCTATATATGCTGACATTGTCTAACATTGTACCTTTTGTTTTCAGTTGGTTAAAATTTTATATAAAAAATAATTAAGCCAATCATCAATTGGGTGCATAAAGGGCTGAGTTTCTCCTCAAAACTTGTAACTGCAACTAATTCTGGACAAAATCAACTTTCATTCATCAACTACATTTTTTAATAACCATGGCATAGTGAGACTAATAGCTTCACTCAGTCACTTCATTTTATTTCTTAAATATATTTTTAATACATTGTATGATCTATTTTAATTGGTAGCCTTGTTTATGGCATGCTCATTCGATATACTTGCACACAATCTGTTGAGTAACTTGTCTGTGGAGTTCATGGGCACTGTTATTTTGGTGAATGTTTCCTTCCTCTTAACACACAAGCCTAATGCTTCAGCATTGTCCCTGTGTATGGCTGTGCTAATGCGCAACAGTGCCGCTAGCATGCTAATGCACAGCTAACTGTCCTGTCTCCTCAAGGAGGAGTTCTGCTATCCGGTGGAGTGCCTGGCTCTGACGGTGGAGGAGGTCATGCACATCAGACAGGTGCTGGTTAAAGCTGAGCTGGAGAAGTTCCAGCAGTACAAGGACACATACAACGCCCTCAAGAAAGGAAAGGTTTGTTACGCTTCCATTACAGTGTATTGGCACTGACTAAAGGAATGTAGTGAAACCTTTCCTTATTTCATACCAATCCTTTCTGTCCCAGCTGTGCTTTTCATGTCGGACCAAAAGATTCTCTTTATTCACCTGGTCGTATTCCTGCCAATTCTGCAAAAGGTAGTCTCAGACGACTTCTTTCTATTTTCGCTCAAACATATTTATAAAAATGAAAGTATTTCTCACTTATATTTCTTCTCTTTTCAGGCCAGTGTGCTTCCAGTGTTGTAAAAAGGTAGGCAGCTTTCTCCTTATCATTTCTTTAAAGAAACTCTTCCGTATGTGACGAAGCACAACTCTGAATGCTAAAAGATATAATTTATATAAAACATGTGTCTATTTGTTTAAATATCAGATGCGACTGCCTTC
Source organism: Forbesichthys papilliferus (assembly GCA_025399855.1). Taxonomy (NCBI): domain Eukaryota; kingdom Metazoa; phylum Chordata; class Actinopteri; order Percopsiformes; family Amblyopsidae; genus Forbesichthys; species Forbesichthys papilliferus. Next base: position 2,531 of record JAODOY010080866.1, on the reverse strand, counting down.
GAAGCCTCATGCCAAGTTGCCCATCTATTCTCTGGGCCCCAGTGCCATGGCTAATGAGGAGGCTAGCGGAGCCTCTGCCCCTGCTGAGGCAGAGAAGGCGTCCACCACTTCTGGCCACGGCAGACACAGCCTGCGTAGGACCGTCTACAAGTAGGTTTCACCACTGCGTGGATTTTAAATGGCTAATTGACGCAGTGGGATGTGGAGCCGCGTCTCATCAAGACGCAGGCCGGGAGTTACGTGACTCAGGTGTTGAAGGTCAGTCGGCAGGCTCTTGTGTTAAAGGCGCTGTCCTTGATTGTTCGGTAGGGGTCACAGGACACCCGACCTCTTGACAGCAGACAGACGTGTAAATAATGGTGGGGGGGGGGAACCTTGGGAGAGCTGTAGGAGGAGTAGAGAGGAGTGCCAGCCACTTGGCACTTTTGAGGGTGCGCGAGGGTCTTGCACGCGGAGCTTGAAACCAAAACTGATTTCCTAATGTCTTTGTTACATGTTGTTTATTTGTAATTGTACACTGAAGGGTGAGCATGATTGGTGTTCCTCTGCCACCAGGCTGTCCAAGCCCAGCAGCCACAGCAAGGATAGGAGTCAGGAGGCGCCCGAGCTGCCCAAGGAGCTGACTGAGGACTGGGCCACCATGGAGGTGTGCGTGGACTGCAGGACGTTCATCGCGGACATAACCTCCTCCAGCAGACGCAGCCTGTCGGTGGCCTCCAAGCGGGCGCGCCTCAACCGCAAGACTCAGTCCTTCTACGTGGCCGCCTCGTCCAAGTCGACCGGCTTTAGGCCCACGGAGCGCACAATCAACGAGGTATAGTGCTCGGGTGCCGTCTGCGTTTTAGTCATGTTCCACCAGCAGAGGGCGGTGTAGGCTTGAGACAGACTAGTCATGGATGGGCTCACTACAGTTAACGGCAAGTGTTAAAAAGCCAGTTCTTTGATGTCATACATGCAGTGTTTCATACAGTGTAGTAGTTTAAAAGATGTTTTGAGCAAAGACCCCCACCATCTTAACACGTGGCATAAAAGTATTGATATAAACAACATAAAACGTGTATAATAAACAAGTGTGAGCGTTATCAGAGAACGGGTTTGTGGAAAATGTGATTTTTAAATCCTTATGTCGTCGTGGAGGGGTCTGGTACATTGTAAACACTGCTCTATTGATTCTCAATATTACCTCTCAATGTGACGTTACGAAAACCAAGTCAAGACTGGTCCTTCTTTTTTGTCTGTCAGGTTACATGAGAACCATTTTATTCCCCTTCCACCCGCTTCTTGTTGGGTTAAATAAGATGCTGATGCCAGAATGCATGTTTAATGCAAGAATGAGTAATGGATTGCTTTGGCATTCAGACCTGAAAGCGGTGAAAGTGTAAATATTATGGGGGGGGGTGCCACATGCCAATAGCCACTAGCACTCAGGAAGATCCACAGATTGATTATCGACAGAAACTCACTGTAGATCGTCTAGTCAGGTCTGCCACACTCTGCGTCCTTCTTTCCTACACAATGCCAAATGTTCAGAATCCATTGTTTATCCTCAGAAATTAAAAGCTGGTCAAATCCACAATAAGCTGTTTTAAAATGTCGCCGTACGCTGGGCAAAGTGATGGTTGTCAAAGGTTTTAGCCATTTAACTACTATGTATATTACATGTATGTGCCTGGTGCCAAATGTCTTCTCTGAATGCCTTTGTAATTAAGGACCTGTTGTACATATTTGTAGACGTAAAAAGGAACAATGTAAGGAGAGGCATTTGTTGGACTATGTTGTTCACTAAGCAATATAGCTGTGGTGTAGAATGTGTATGTGCATATTTAATTTATTCTTATATAGAATCTTAAAATACTTTAAAGTTGAATTAATTTAAACATGGGGAAATTGTACTTCTGAGACAAAATAAAATTCAGTCAGGCCTCACTGTATTTTTAATAAGACTTAAAACACATCTCATCTGGATTGCTCTGGATTTCAGTTTTTTATTAAGAGGTATAATTTCCCCATGTATTATCTGACCAATTGAGCGCCTGTAGTTTTAATGTATCGTTTGTTCATAAAGATTTTCAGATCTTGTATGTCAGAATTACTTTGTTAAAATTTATTTTTAGGCTTTTTTTTTTTGTCTACATTGGCTGAAACACCCATGTAAACTGAATGTATGCTAAATTAAGAATACGGTAATATAAATTAGAATCTTAATATATTTGATGCATTTTGTTTATACATTTGAACCAGTTCAGTTGCATAATACATCTGTCTAGATGTTTCACAACTCTTGTAGTGAACTATTGGTGTGTGCATGCTGTACTGTCTTAATTTTTTTTTTTTTTTTAAATAAAGAAATATTAAATAATGCTTTTGTATGGACTTAATTGGTGCAATGCAAACATCACACATGCAGTAACTACTAATACTATGAATCTAAAATCATTAAGTGTAGGCCAGGGCTTGGGAACCCTGGTCCTGGAGAGCCGCAGCCCTGCATGTTTTAGATGTCTCCCTGCTCCAACACACCTGATTCTAAT
>JAODOY010080855.1:0-15242 GCA_025399855.1 Forbesichthys papilliferus | reverse complement strand
CTCTCACTCACACACACACACACACACACACACACACACACACACATACACACACACACACACAAACGATTAAACTCTTCAACAGGCATTAAAAATAGGTTTCTGATTAAATGTCCTATACAAAGATGTCACACAAAGATGCCTTTACAGTGGTGAAAACCATTAACCAAATACAAAAACCCTCAGTGTAGTTTGGCTTTGTAACACGCTGTGTATTGGCCACAAGCTAATAAAGCTGTCACTAGTTGTTCTCATCGCTGTGCTCCATGTAAGCCTCTGGTGGCTATTGGTTGTACCTTAGCTGGACCTATTGACCTCCCGTGCTTGAAAAAGTAGCTCTGGACAGCTTTACCGGGGCTCGTGCCCTGGCTTAGAGAAAAAACCCGGAAACATAAGAAACTTCCGACTTTTTCCCAACCTTCACTCCAAGAATTAGCATCTGAGTTTGGAGCACTCTGCTCAGTGGTCCAGGATTTATGGCCTATAGTGGATTGAGGAGGTGGAAAGCAGCCATTTCAGACAGGAATAAAAAACACTTTTCAAATGGTTATTGTATTGCAACCAAGAAAAATACAAGATGGTTTTACAGAGCCACAGACCAGACTGCATAAATACATCTGCTCTGTACACATCATTTAAATAATATCTGCAGTTCTGGCATTTGCTATTTTGGTTACATTAATTTATTTTTCATTTTAGTTTGAGGTGTTTGACTATAGTAGCTGTTTCATCTTGATGTTCTCTCTGCTGATGAGAATTGCATTACCAGGACTGTGAACACTGGACTAGCGTTTTGACGCCATTAAGAACTCCCCAAGATAAATATCTGTAGGAAGAACAGTACCCACGCAGCAGCCCACCCAAGCAGGGAAACAAAAACTTGGACCAGATTCTACTTTATTTTGAGAGACACATGAAGAATGACTATCTTGCAATGAACTGTAGACAGCAAAGAAGAGAGCCAGACAGAGAGAACGAGAGACAGGCGGGGAGGGAGAAAAATGGAAGGGGAATGTAAGAGTGCAACATTCCCAAGCTGGCCTGGTTAATTGCAGAAGATTGGAAGCAGATGCTGGGAAGCAGTGACGTGATCAGTGTAGACCTTGAGGTCTTTCTGGTTGGAGGGGAAAATGGGAATCAGGAAAGAAGAGAAGGACAGCGATAGATAGGGACGATGTCAAAGAGAGAGATAAGGGAAACACATGGTGCAAGGGTCTAAGACGATGACTTTTCTAAACCTTTTAGCTGAAATACCCAACCCAAGTGGTTTGCAAGGATTTATGTTATGTAGTAGTGCAACATGTAGGGGAAAAAATGTAATATGCAATCATATTTTTAAAATGGTCTAAAAATGAATTTAATCTGCTCTGAATATCACCCTGACCTCTTGGACGGTCCCGACCCAAACTTAGAACACAACTTACCTAAGATTTTAGACAGATAAGATAAGAACTGATACTAGTAACTGGAGCTGTAATGACAGTAAACCTATAAATAGTGAGCTATTGTCCAAGCAGTTGCTAAACAGTTACACCCAATCTGTCTAATCAAATTAAGCCCTTTCTGCCACGCTAATCACAACTAATTAATGGGAAATGTCTCCTACTTAATGACAAAGCAGCAAATTAAGTTGTAACTGTAGCTATCTCAGGATCAGTTATCTGTCAATGCAGTAATGCCCCCTTCCATTGTCTGGCCAATTACTGTGGTGAGACATGAACCAATACAGCGAGTTTACCAATCAATTGGCATACCAGAGGAAACACAATGGACTGTTGGCCAGAGAGTCAAAATGAAGCAGTCCGCTCAATAACACATATCAAATAAATTAAAACCAAAAATATGTCATGCGGTGGTCGATAAATATTATAGTAATATTATATTACTTTCTGCAAATGCATTTCATGAGGCAGAAAATGTGATGTTACTGTTACAGGATATTTTGTCTGAGCTATGTTCTGCCACTGTTAAAATGAGAGCCAAAGACATTTTGGTTTTCGACAGAATTGGCCACAAGTCTACATTATACTGTATCCAACAACCAATGCTGGCACTGGTTATTCTTTCAATTGGTCTCTCTCTCTCTCTCTCTCTCTTCTCACACACACACACGCACACGACAGGCCTGAAGCCTGACCTTTATCCATTAAAAGGTTTTTGGTTCAGTTTCTGAGGGAAGCCACCTCATGCGCTGGGGTTGTGTGATTTGTGATTGGTGGGTGGATCAGAGTGCTCCAAGTGGATTTGCTGGGGCCCCGGGGCCCTCCTTCTTATAATTACACTCTGTCCCGCGGGACAAACCCTAAAGTGACAGCCATGCAGCTCTCATTTTTACCAGGTCAGACCACGCGATTGAGCACATCCTGTACCCTGCCAATGGCCCTTTCCTTTTAAAGAGCGATTCCCCAGGACCCTGGGACACAGGGACTAGCTACACCTGTTCCCCAGCCTACTTTGAGGCTGAGGCCAATGGTATCAGGCCAGATACATTTTTGAGCTCAGCCAGTGTGCTCTTAAGACCACTACCACTCCCTTTGTCATGGTTTGAACGAGCAGCTTGTCCCAGTTATACAGTACTGTATGTTTTACAAGCCAAATGTTTGCTGCTCTGGTGATTGACTCAACCCTGAAATATTCAGTGAAAACTTAAATGCTCAAACAGATGTTTTTTCACTGCTTGAATCTTTACAGTGTTTATTAATATCGTTAGTGTGATAATTTAGTCAAGTGTTTTTATATAGAGGAACATTTAATATATAACATTCCTTACCCAATTTTTATCATTTCAGGGCAAAATAACACACTAAATATTTGTTATTAAGGTTTCAATAATGTTTTAATATTTCCAAATGCAAGTTCAAAGTGCATTAGGTTACTATAATGTAAATTGAAAATGTTATAAAGTACATTTTTATTTGTGTAAATATCTTACTGTTTTAATTTAAATGAAATGAAAGTGATCTTTCTACTTTGCTGTTTCTTTCCTTTCCATATACTGTATGTGCCCTTCGTTGCTGTTCAAACTACAGTAAGATGGGTTATGAGCCTCATGTGGCATCTATTTACATTGGAGGGAGCCATTTTAATTTCAATTCATGTACAATTACATCATCGGGGCATTTAACACCATTTCTACTGAAAAAGAATCTGGCCTTTGTGAGGGCACAGCACTCACAGGCTCACAGAGTTTAATTAATCTTCACCACATGCACTCACATTCCTGTGCCTCTATGTTGACTTTAGCTTCAGTTATGGCACTAAGCGTCCATTTGTGACTTCTAACAATACTGCTTCAACAGTTTCCATACAACAGTTTACATACTGTACACGCTCACACACACACACACACACATGCACATGCATGCATGCTCACACTCACACACACACACAGTTTGTATAGCAGTTTTAGCTACAAATAAGCTCTGTAACATGAAACCAGTATATTTGTTAGATAGGTCAACTGACACAGGTGCAGTTGGCTTATGCTATATCATAAGTCAGGTTGACTGTTCCAAAAACTTTTAGCACTTTAAATACTGTAAACCTTTCAAAGGAAAAAAATAACCTACATTGACAGCTGCTGGACATGCAACACCAAACTGAAGACACTTCTATAAAAATTAAAATATGTGTAATAAGGATCAAAAGAACAAACTGAATGCTGGGTCCATTTGGTTGACAATTTAGAGCAAGGACAAAAGCAAAGTGTTTATAATAACCAGTGCAACATATTGCTTTGCTTTCCACTTTAAAATGATGTTGCCCCCCCCTCCTCCCCAACACACACACACACACACACACACACACACACACATCACAACCACCTTTTTATCTCTAATCAAGATCAGCTGTGAAAATCAAATGGAGAAAATGTGTAATTCCTACAAATTGCCTTTGCTTTTATCTTATAAAGAGTTGCAGTGTGGGCATTGATACTTTTGATACACATTCATGAATCATTTACAAACAGGGTTGAGGCTCTGAATATCCATGGGTGCAGAAGCAGCCTCATGTCAACCCTTGCCAGTGCCTGTGAGACAACGCATGGCATCTTTGGCATCGTTTGTCTCCTGCTCTCTCCCGTGTGTGTTGACAACATAGACTTAACCTCAGAAGCGAATGCCATCCCATTTCCATCAATGTATGTCTGTGAAGCCTCTGGGTCATTGAAATGTAACAATCGTAAGGTAACACAGGTTATTAAAGATCTCCTTGATTGTGTTTCTGCACCTCTGGAACCCCTTCTGAAACACAAATTAGCATGACGGCCCCTTGAGAGGAATATTTAGCTGAAATTCACATTAAAAAAAATAAATGTGTGCAACACTTGTTTTCATGGCGCAGTTTTCATATATCCTACAGGCTATGGACATGGATTCACTGTGCAAAAACCACATACAGTACATACCACATTGTAGATTGCAATAGATTTATTCCCAGTATTTTGACAGTAATAACAATAGCTTATAGGAATCACATCTCTCCACTTAACCTTTACTTCTCTGATGTTGTCAGTGGAACTAGTTAGCTGTTCTAATTAGCATTCCTTTCCAGAATTAACCAGACAAAAAGCTTCACACAACAATTGTCATGAACCACACCACCTACAGAATAGAGAGAGATACGTTAATTTTCTAATCCTTTCCATGTCTGGGTGGGTGAAGCTTTCTGTGTTGGGTCAAATTCAGCCAGTATTGAATGGTCCCTTGGTAGGGACATGTCCCTACGATCCCCACTCAAATTATTTTTTTTCAAGCTCTAAATTAAACACAAATTAGCTCACAGCTCTAATTCTTGGTATACATTTGATGGATACGTGAATATTTGTCTCACTCCTGGTAGTTATAAACATACTTTTTGTGAAGCCAAAATGTATTTATTGATAAAAGCATATAATTCTGATACAATCATATTTCACACCTGATGACTTGAATCCCTTTAGGTAACTGTTTTAAAGTGAAACTTAACCCCAGCATTGAGCTTGACTCCACCCACTGCACAATTTAGAAAAATGCTATAGGCAAGAAATTGATGTTGGGTCGGGCAGTAGCTGGGGATGGGCTGAGAGGGGGACCACCATTAACATAAACCTTTTATGACGTACCGAATGTTCTATTTGTAAGTCAGCAAGGGCCTTGGATGGTTTTACACAGCGTGTTCATTGGCCAATTTCAACCCAAAAGTGACTTTTTTTATCACTATTAATTAACACTAGCATTTCTGTGTCTCTCGTCACAGTTGTCTTACTATTTATTTAGCAGCTGAAAACCACAATTTAGGATGCAGTTACTCTTTAACAACTATTTGTCTGCTGCTTTTCACAACATTCAGTATATTCCTTCCTCCTTAACCCAGCTCCTTTGGGCATACCAGCAACATCTGCTTGTGCTCATCACAACGGCTTCCCACATGACGTGGCGATGTGCGGTACCCGCCACCTAGAGCACATCTCTGCTTCCCAACTGCACTCAGTGAGCCGCTAATCTGGGTGCCCCTGCACACCCTGTGGTTCAAGCTCACATTGTAGCTAACTCTCAACACCACAAGCTCTTGAACAAGTCCACCATCTTTGTCCCATCTGTCTCTCATCTGGCGCAAAGCGTGGGCCCCCTGCTGTGTGTTCACATGCATCCCTGACACAGGCCTAGCCTTATTTCACTCATATCGGAGGAAAAAAAAAAGATTTTGAATTGGTGGGGGAGAGAGAACGAAAACACACAGTAGTAGGTCAGAGGTCATGTAGGAGTGATGAATGAGCAAATAAATACGTGTCCGGGATCGGGGCCTCGGAGAAGCGACATTCCGTTCCACATTCCGGCCTTTGCGGATAGGCTACCGCCGGCTCCGGGCTCCCAGTGCCCAGAGGACCAGGTACGCTGGAGCAGCGGGAACATGTGACAAGCTGCTGTAACTCCACACCCTATGTTCCACATTGGCTAAAAAGCTATGACCGTTGCCATGTTACTCTGTGTGTGTGTGTGTGTGTGTGTGTGTGTTTTAAAGCCTGTGCAATACAAACAGCCACTCAGATTAGCTCAGTGCCCCAAGTCTTCTCATGTGTCCTGCAGGATGGTTCTACATATTGAGCATGCGCACACAGTTTGAATGGTTCATTATCTTTATGTGTGTCTTATTTCAGACATGTACTAACTTTTCATTATATTTTTGTTTTATGAACGCACTGATTCATTGTGCTATAAAGAATATGACCCGGTCTGTTATTGTAGTCTGGCGCCCCCTTTTGAGAAATTGATATGTACTGTAAGTTGTAAAAGAAGAGTAACTTGGAAACAAATATCACTTAGCCTAGTTATTACAATGTAGAATACCACAGCATAAAATAATCATTGTTTAGTATTTGGTTTGGATATATTTCCCAGTGAGGAGCTACCTGCCATGGCTTTATTAAAACCAGTTGGTGCTGCTCAGGCAATGAGACCTAAACAAACAAAACTAATCTAATGCAAAACTAACACTGCTAAAGTCTACTGACTTCATTATTTAAAATATGGGAAAGAATAGGGACGGGGCAAAAACAAATGAGTTTCACCAAAGACAATTAACGTACAATATGGCTCTGTTGTATTCATTTTAGAGAAAGACAAAATGGCTTCATTCTGCCCACCTGGTGTCCAGTAAATTCCACCCTGGCATCCTGTCATTTGGTAAAGGACTGCCAGAGTCCACTTTTGTGCTAATTTAGTTGAAGAGGGCCCTGAGAGAGTTGGGCACATGAACATGCCAAGAGATTATCAGTTCATCGGAAGGGCTTTTCGGACTCACAGTGAGGTGGGAAGAAAACATGGCATCTATCCAAGAAGTGGAAATAGTGAATAAGATAGAGGATATCTGTGACTATGAAAAATATATAGCATATTTGCTGTGAGACATGTATGTTATTAAGAATCTGGTAAATTATTAAGAAATATCAGTGTCAATATACATTATTTTAGTTACATTTCATAGAAATTAAGTGCATATGGTGCAATTGACCTCAAAATCAACACAATATTAATTATTTTAAACCCAAAAGTCCACTTCAGTAGAATTCATTAATATAGTGAAAGCAAAGTGAAGAAAACACAGGAGTGTAATAGATTCAGCCACCTGTCAGCAAGACGCGAAGCTGCAGAAACGATGAATTCTTTCTAACAAGGAGGTAAAAGTCAAGTTCAAATAAACTTTGGAATGCCCTGAATCGTTAACTCATTGGAGGTGAAATCAAGAAGAATATCTATAACATAGGCCCCTGTGTTGAAGTAGGCCTTGCAACATTTTCACATTTCCAGCCAAGGTCACCCCCTAGAGAAATGTATATTTATATACTTATAAAGTGCAGTTCATCACACTATATTTTCTCAAAGAAAATGAAGACGTTTATATATTTCTATAAAATATCACCGGTGTAATAACTTAATTGAAAAAAGTCTGTATTTGTTTTAGAAAGTATAAGTTTAAAGGTAATTTTTTAATGTCCCCAATCTCAAGTGCTAATTTTTCTAGCAAAGGATCGAGTCAACCACAAAAAAATCTAATAAAAATAATAATAAAAATAAAATTAATAATTTGTAAAGCTTTCTCTGCATAAGGTATATATGCCAAATGAAATACTTATAATAAGTCATGATAATCAATATAACACACTTTCTGGAGTAATAGAATAGATGTAATATTATTGTGAACATCTCATTAGAATGAAATTCTGGAATGGTTTAATCATTTTGTCAAATATTTCACACAATGTTGAAATCAAACCACACCAAACCTTGGAAATGAAGATGCTGTCTAAGATTATTGATAGAAATCTTTATTTAAACATGATGTATAGGCAAACTGCCTAGTCAAACATTTTCACATCAGCAGATTCTTAAGATACTGTATGAGGGAAAAATAAAACGTTGCCTCGGCTTCCGAAATCTGTGTCTATGAGCAACCTGGAAGGACATAAGAGAATATGCATAAACATCAACTTTTGGATAAAAGAGACATTTTAAATGTGTAAAGATATTTTTTACTCAAGACAGCAGAAATGGTGCGCTAAATAGTTTCCCTGGGATTCATAAAGCCTTGGCCAGAAACATGATTTTGTTCAAAGCCTCCTCCACTTATTCTCTTCAAAAATATAATACAAAATACTTAAATATGCTATCAATTTGTTGTGGGTACGTTCCAATATGCTATTGGCAAGGGGTTTGTGGGTGGCAGATTGACAAGTATGAACAGAGAGCGAGAAAAAAATACGGAAAAGAAGCAGAGGTATTTTGGTCTTGGACGGCCGAGCATGAGTTAGGAAGCAGTTACAAGAAGCCATCTCACCCTGATGTAATGAACTGGGCCTTTTTTTCGCTTGAGGATCTTTTGTTGCCAATTTGGTGATACCTTTGGGATGCAGTTTTTTTCCCTCTTCTATTTTCCTATCTTCATCTTGAAGTGAAATCACCTGGGATGCAATTAATTAATTAGAATCAGTGCATAAAGTCTGAGATGGATAGGTGGAGGGGCTGGTTGGTGGGCATGCGTGTTTTTTTTGGGGAGTTGTGGTCAATGTGTTCCGGGTGATTGGGATTAATAACAGGGCAATTTGAAATAGGAATCAGTGTGCTTAATGGACAAAAAGGAGGGGATATGAGGGGGAATATGGCTGGGGTGGAGGGGGTGTAGCAGGTCATAGAGGGACCCCCCATACCCGCGGCCATCAGAACAAAAAGGGCTTTGTGAGGGAACCGTTGTGGGGGTGTATTACAGTGCACACTTTATTCTGGCTGCAGTACAGATGCCAACTGTTGCAGGCTAATCATTCAAGATGAGCTGGGGTAAATGTCTTCAATTCAGATGAGTAAAAACGCTATGTCTAGCCCTCATATGGTCCACTGCACTGGGAATCCACTATTTCCATTGTGGAAATGTGGATGTATTTGATTTTGACTGTGAATAGCCATCCCAGACCGTTGGATCACTCGGCTTATAAACGTTCCCTTCAAAACCTAGGCCTACCAAACCAACTGAGCAACTTTATAACAGCGCTGCTCTAAAGTAACCTGCTTGACAGTTTGACGTTCACTTTTACCCCAGAAGAGGACCTCGTGCACAGTGACGGCGGTCAGGAAGTAAGGATAGCTAGACAAACCATGTGCTCTGTTTAACAACCTCCCAGTCATTATGCGCTTACAACTCTTAGCTGTGCAATCAGAGCTGTGGTCTTTGGCGTGATGGTACAGTGATGTAATAGGCTCAAGTCAAGATCAGGTTTCGAGGATGGCACTGATGTGCATAGAGGGGGAGCATCAACGTAACATAAGAGGGAATCATTAATTGACGTCTGTGATGTCCTTGTTTTCAGGCAGCACACTGTACGTATTGTACAGTGCATAATTAAACTACAAATAAAGCTGTGCTATTACTGCCCTTGTCTCCACTGGTGCGTGTAGATAGCCATGTGTGTCCTGTCTGCCAGGTGTTCAGGCAGGATATTACACGTTATTAATACTGCTAGAAAGAAGAAAAAAAGAAAACAGAGGGAAGAAAAGAAAATGCACACACATGATTTACCGCTCCTCTATGATAGCACTGACACACGGACACATTGACAATGTACAGTTACACTGAATAGAAAATGAAATAGCAAATGAAAAGAAACACAGTGTGCTGATGACTTCCTTCCACCTGAATCTCAACCAGGAAGTCTGCTGCAACAGCCAACTGACCTAGAACCACTAATACTGGATCATACATAAGCCTGTAAGCGTTGCCAAGGTATAGCTTTACCCAATTAAAATGAGTGACAGGATTGATGGACCACTCTACCTCTGTCCAAAGTACACACAGATTCTGATTTAGATAACTGAGCATTAGCACATGCATTAGCTAGCCAGACGTATACTCAGTACAGCAGTCAGGGTCATAGTGCTGATTAAAGCACGTTTGAGATGGAAGCGGGTTCTACAGGATTTGTCATATGTTTACACTGCAATTAATTTGGTGGGGTTACGATGTACGTGTTGATGATACATTGCTGTAGGTGCGCTGGAACATCAACCGACAGCCATTACTTCAGAGCTTATATCTCCCCGCGGTGCTCTGCGCGTAACTCCTCTGATTCACATGTGGCAAATTAATACAAATAGCTTTTATTGTACTCAGAGGGCGTGAAAAATGTGGTCACTGATTTTTAGGTTCTTTGGGCTGCAGTGTCTCTTAGCCTTGCAATAAATCCTATCCAAAAATCCAAACACAATACATCACGGATTTGGACCTCTGCCGCTCCTCATCCTCCCAGCGTATTAAACAGTAGCTGAAAGTGTTGCTGAGCGTGTTGCTTATGGTCCGTAGCACCGCTACGTAGCGCTTTGCAGCACAGATAAACTTTAACATGAATACACATGAAGCAGAAATGTGCATTAGTGGCACGCCCATATGTCTGCCTCCATTTCCCACACAGCAAACCATGCTAGCTTAAGTAGGAAAGTGAACTTCAAGGGCTCTCCACCTTTACTCAGTGCTGGTTTGCAGATATATACCAGCCCTATTGTCGATGGGGTTTCCTCCCCTTCACCGACATTATGAACATTTTAATGTGGTGTGCGTGCGATTGCTTTAAGCTTGTAAAAAGAGATCAAAGTCTATAGGAGGATGTGAACCTCAGACGCTGTGCAATGTTTCCAGCCGGGTGTAGGAAGCTTAAGACAAGGGTGGTGTCGTGTACACTGTACATTATACTGTCTGAGTTGACTACAAACAGCCCAGTAGAATATCAGGCTTGTACAGTGTTGGTTATTTGCACATATTGTAGTACAAACCTGAACACATGCAATGGTGTGTGTGTTGGTTGTAACCAGTGTTAAATCCACTCTGCACCCTTTGGGTAATTAATGTACACTACCATTTTAGTAATGACAATATACTGTACTGTAAACACAATATATTTAACATACATGTAGTATTATTATTATTATTATTATTATTATTATTATTATTATTATTATATCCTTGTGGCCCAAATATGTTTTACATGCAATATAAACAGCAGTTGTGGTGGTGCTCTAATACAGTTTGTGCTGTGGCTTATCTTGGGGATAGAAGCTATGACCTTTTGATTAGATTTAATAAGACATGGAACATGTTACAAAGTACAAGGTGAATACCATATTAAATGACAAAAACAAACAGAAATTGAAGTCACATAAAATACAATTGCAAGAATCAATGTTGATGCAGTTATGTGTTTCATTTTCTGGATATGTTTGCAGGGATATAAATCATACCACAGCAGGAGGAAGGTTATTGTTTTCTCCCAACAGCAAAAGCTTTTATTTGGTGTAGTAATAGAGCTAGAGAGACACAATTGTGAGCAGATTCAGTTCTACTCTACTCTGCAAGACCATGATTAACCTTCTCTGACTCCCTGTCTCTATGTGTCTCCACTTGGCTTGCAGCTTCTTCTCCTTCTCCTCTTACCACTCTTTGGTTCCTCTCTCTCTCTCTCTCTCTCTCTCTCTCTCTCACATCCAGAGCTTTTGCTCTTCAAATCTCATGCTGTCAGCCCTCGCCACAAACAAGCTGTTTGGATGTACGCACACCCAGAGAAGTAAGAAGCCACACGGGAACCCCTTCACACTATACCACAACACACTCCTAATTAGCTTGCCAACTTCCAGCTTGTGAGACAGTGCAGCCTGCCTACAGATCCAGGTGTCCAGCAGTGCAAGTTATTGTCAAAGCTGTTACAGGTTAATTATAACTGCTCTCTTATCTTTACTTTATTTCCCCCTAAGAGGTCTTCTTCTTTGCTCTTCTCAGTACAGCACAGTACAGTACATTCAGCGCACATACAAAGTACTGTATAACATCTATATAAAATATATCATATATTTAAAAAATTCACAAGATCATAGTGAATTTACAGACTATTATCTAAAATTAATTGTTTAATGGTGAAGTGTCAAATGTTCTACAAAGGCCATGTGCACGATTTAGCCCATCCGTGTAAAACAAGTTTGCTATATAGCCTGTGAACCCACTACACAGAAGGTTCATTCAATCTATTATACTCTATTTGTAGCATTGCTAGCAGCCATTTCTTTTCTTATCTTTGACAGGTACTCTGCAGATGAATGTCGCCTATTCTACTGGGAGACCCTGCAAACCATACAGAACTTCAAGAGTTTTTGATGATGCCATAAACTATTTATTATGCTTCTTGAAGTACTGTCTTTGGATTGTGTCACTATCTAGCAGTGAGGCCTTATGAAGACTGTATGCATGCAAAACACATTTCATGACTGCAGCGGGTGTGAGCTGGTCACATAGGAGCATATAACGGATGCGAGAATGCAGTGTGTAACAGTGATTAGCAAACATTTGACAGGCAGTAAAATGTTCATTTCTCATCCAAGCTAATATGGCAAAGAGTCCGTTAATTATCTGTGTATGCTTTCGGGCCACATGGGAGGACAGCAATTGAGATGAAAGGTTTTTTAAAAGTGCAGTTTAGAATATGCCGTAAAGGAGCTATTAACTGATTTGTTCACTATAATACAGTTTTACAGACTTCTTAGGAAAACGCCCTCCAAGAATTCACACCGCAAAGAGGTACAGATAGTGGCTTCTCCCTAGGGTGAATATATTACCCATGAGGCCCATGTTCTACTGTACATATTGGAGCATTGACAAATTGACTGTCTTAGGGGCGCGCACAACCCAGAGGAATATGAGCAGAACACGCACACGCACAAACACAAATACAGCAGTGAATTGTCTTTATATTTATGTTTTCTAGGTTCCAGCAGAAATGTTTTCATCATTCTGTGACAAGCTTAAGTGACAGGGACTAAAATAATCAAGTCCTTGCACAGCCGAATGGCACAAACTCACATTGTGCAACATTGCCATTGCCACAACACATTTGATGTAAATTATGCGAGGTCAGCAAAATCAAGGATATTTTTCATTCACTGTTCTGTGGCCTCTCAACGTGTTTGATTTAGCTGGGCACGTTTCGTAGTG
The DNA here is from genome assembly GCA_025399855.1 of Forbesichthys papilliferus. Lineage (NCBI taxonomy): Eukaryota > Metazoa > Chordata > Actinopteri > Percopsiformes > Amblyopsidae > Forbesichthys > Forbesichthys papilliferus. The sequence continues at coordinate 2,240 of JAODOY010080855.1, read as the reverse complement.
AAACCCAACAATCTACTTCACAAGACGAGAACTCTTGATCTTTTTCCCCATTTCTCACATTTCTAGGATACAAGAGATGTCTGTCGTTTGCCAAGTAAACTGTAATGGAACGCTAAGAGTTATAGGTCCCCCTTCACAACAACCCAACAAGGCATCTCTTTATATGTTTAATAAGCAGTAGAAGAAGTTATGGGTGTATGGAATTAGGGAGGTATTGGGGGCAAGCTAAAACTGGCAGGTTTGGCCATGAGAAAGACCAGATGACCTGTGCGGGTGTGTGTGTGTATGCATGTGCATGCGTGTATGTGCTTGTGTGTGGGCGTTTTATGACGATATAAAAAGCAGTAGGGGTGGATGTCTGTGTATGACTGCAAGCTAGCTGCTCTGGTGTGTGCATGTGTTTGTGCATGCAAGCATGCATGCATGCTATTGGTGTTCCCATAATGCCAAGACCTAAAGGCAGACTTTTATGGACCAACAGGCCTTCAGCTGTCAGCACCAACAACCTGACCACCAACACAGCTGCCTGCCTGTAGGGTACACATACACATACCGGCACCAAGAGGTGTAGGTTGTGTGTACTGGTGCGTGTTGTGTGTGTATGTGTGTGTACAGAATAGGATCATATACATGTGGTTTATAGTCTGTCTGTGCAAGGTTATTTTATTATGTGTGTGTGTGTGTGTGTGCGCGCATGCACATGTGTGTACAGAATAAGAGCATGTATGTGTGGTTTAGTCTGTCTATGCAACGTGATCTTAGTATGTGTGTGTGTGTGTGTGTGTGTGTGTGTGTGTGTGTGTGTGCGTGCATAGGCCTGACGTGATTGTTTATCAATTTGGGTGGTAGTGGTCATGGTGATGTTAAGGTTAAACCCTGTATGTTTGAAACAGGCTTGACCCCCTATGTGTGGTGTGGTGTGCTGTGTGTGTGTGTGTGTGTGTGTGTGTGTGTGTGTGTGTGTGTGTGTGTGTGTGTGTGTGTGTGTGTGAGGGCCTTTCACATTGTGTTTGCTCCATCACGTTCTCTCCTCGGGGTGAGGCATACAGTATGGGGGCTGCTGGCAGACAGCTGAAACCCAAGAGAGCTTCCTCACGCCTACAAACGCGTTTCGCCAGATCGCTGGTTTGTCTGTCATAATGATCCACCCAGACACTGGCTGGGAGTTCCCAGAGTGTCTAGCCATCCAGCTGCTTTTCCTTCTGATGAAGCTGCGTCCTTTGCTCAGACCAAAGCCGGGGATCCAGCTCAGACGTACTTAGACCTGTTGAATCTCCGTCTGGAGGTCCCTGCAGCTCTCCCACCAGGATTCAGCCCAGAGCCACTCTGTGATCGGTATCGAGCAAACAGAAAGCCACCCGGGCCATGTTTTCAAACTCCACCTGGACATTTTTCTGGCAAAAAGGCTGATGGACAGCACTTGGTGTCACACCTGCCAAGAGCATTAGGAGACTTCCAGGCTTTCCTCATATACCTGGGGTCATATATCGCATGTGTGTATGCACTCATCCGTGCAAACAGTTGGAAGTTGGTCAGTGGGATATTAGCATTTGTTACTTCAGAGTGTGTCTAGTCGAGCAGGTGTCGCTTTGGGATAGCAAGGGAATACGCACACTCTGACAAGTTCTGAATTATAGAAACTTAGAGCAGACTGTACTGAATACCAAGAGCAGACTGTGCTGAATATACTGGATTGGGTTTCCATTTCTCATGAACAATAACGCTCTGAGTGCTGCAATATTCACGTTCCAGAGCAGACTCCAATAGACCTGTCTCTCTAAAAGGAGCATCATGCAGGTTGGAAGTAATTTCCCAGGAACACCATAAAACACACAACTGTTTAAGCGTTGAACATTTTATTTGAAGCAATGGCTGCTCTGCAAAATGTATCTTCTCATTGCCATTGGGGGTTTCACAAGAATACTTTGCTTTGTATAGAAAACATTTAATAAGAAAACAAAAGCACACCATTACATACACAGTGATTTCCAATAGTTTTAACACATGCACCATTCATTGGAAGTAATACAACACAAAAAACAGCATAATAACAACATATAAATAAAAACATTTACAATTTTTGAATTCCCCCCAATGACTCCCAAACATTTTATAGTTAAGATACGTATATGTTAAGTAATACTAAAAACACAGAATATTTTGAAAAGAATACAATGTTGTCTTCACTAACACTTAGGACTCCACGATTAGAGAAAGGATTGTTGTAAAAAGCAGGACCT
>JAODOY010080854.1:0-38071 GCA_025399855.1 Forbesichthys papilliferus | reverse complement strand
TATACACACTATATATATATATACACACTATATATATATATATATACACACTATATACTGAGTTGTCTTTGCCTAATTGTCTAAAATGCACCCCAGTGATGAGCCTAACTTCACCCACTACAACTTTGATAAATGCATCAAGGAGCTGAGTGAGGGTAGGGGCTGAGAGGGCAACCCCCCTTAACATTAATGTTAACATTTTAATTTGATGACGTATGAGCGTACTAAGGGTACCGCTGAAAACCAGCCAGGTCCTGGGGTGATTTTTAACGGATAGGACGCGTAGATCAGTTTTTTGCCCATAAAATGCAGACTTTTCTGAAAACAGGGATCTTGTCAATATTAATACCAGCACTGATGTGTCTCAACACAGATCAATCCTATTATTTCGTTTACAGCTAAAAAAAACATGTTTTTAGGTTGCAGCTACACTTTAAAGAAGACTATTTGAAATTAGAACAATATTGTTTCGTGCGGGAATGGGGATGGGTAGGTGTAAACCCTCCATTTTTCACTTTGCAATGGGCCCCCAGAAACTCTTGGATCGACCATCTCTTCACTCTGGGACCAGACATACAGTATTAGACAGAAAGCAACCAATGTAATATCAGTTTATCTTTTAGTTTGTTGTCAATATCTTTTTTAAAGGCCAGTGTTAATTAACATAGTGGCAGACACTTGGTTAAGTATTGATTATTGTGGAGTAAAATTAACAGCTAAAAGCCATCTAAACGAAAACTGTGTAATCACTGTAGGCAGGAATAATTACATTGTCTACACATCTCACATTATCTTACATCACATGCCATCTGTGCTTGATGGCAGGCACATGATGTGTCAGTAATAGACCATCATAATCTGCATTATAATGCATTTGTATATCAAGGTATATTATAATCTCAGAGCAGATTATATGAAGCATCAAGGTAAAAATAATTAACCTGCAATTATTCACTTTGTAAAGGTACAAAGAAGTCGCGGTTTAGTTCACACCACGATTTGAACATCAGGGTTTAGTACAATATTGTTTCTACTTGCATATCCTACAGTATTTCAGCAATATACTGAATAGAAACCAGTACATACCTATATGTAGTATGTACAATAATATATATATATAACAACAATTTTGTGTGTGAAGTAGGTGACAGATACAAATTGCAAATCATGAATAGGAAATTACAGAAAGATATTATTGTCAGCCAAAATAACTGCTGAGGAAACTGATATGTCCAGGCAAAGATGAAATATTGCTCATAGGGCTAACCCAAATGCAGTCATATGGTATATGTATTGCAAGACTTCACTGATTGTCCCCCTCTAAATGGTGGTAATCCATCTGGCTGTCATCCCCTCTGGACATAATCAGTGGCGGCTGGCCAATAGAGGGCGCTAGGGTGCCACCCTTTCTAGTGGATCTGTGTATTTAGATTTTTAGAATACATTTGTTTACATAAAACAATTTGTAATATGTCTAATTTATGAGTATGAGTGTTTCTAAAATGCGCAACAATGTGTAATATAGTTATTATCAGTTTGTTTGAGTGGAAAATATGCTTCCCGTTCATCTGGTTCATGACTTTCATCCCATCTCTCTCTTATGGGCGCTAGAAGAATCACCCATTGACTGTGGCAATGCAGCCCCGATGACGCAAGATACGACATGCCTGATGGGCGCTGACTTGAGCGCCAAAGTACGATTTGCTTTGAGAAGACAGGGGCTGTGTTCAAAATGTACACTTGTTCACTCATTCACCCATTCCTTAAATAGTGTTCACTAAATAGAACACTATTACTAATCAATAATAAGGGCAGACAGCCGTTGATACAATTCGGACACTTTTCCACTACTACAATACATATTACAGTACAGATATTCATCTGTATAGGCTATGTTGCGTACACAAACAGAAGATGTTGGTTGGGTACTATATTAAATAAAATGGGTAACGTAAATTAATGTTATCCATGCAAAGCAGTCAGTAAATAGTATATTAAAAGAACTGGTTGTTTTTAAAGCACCGCGGCCGTTTCATTGTTTGCATTGTTTAGTACTTTATGGACAAAACATGTACAACATATCTACTTGAAGTAGAATCCAATCTAAACATTACAGATGACTAATTAATAATAACTATTAATAACTGATAAAGTTTTCACATACCTGACTATAATTCAATTGTGGAAATGACCCCATACTGTAGCTTCAACATTTGACAGGCAAATTAATTCATTCAAAAGTTCAGTGAGGCACTAGGATTTCCTTCTCTGATGAAGAACACACATTGTGACAGGAAGGTAAAGTAATGAGAATCGGAATGCCTGAGGGGATACAGCATAATTGGGATGGGCATACTCAATCAAAACACACTTCTGTCCAATTTTCACACTTGCAGGGACACTTCGCCTGCAATTTCACTTGATTGGCACCAGTCTGCAAAGGCAGAGAGGGTCCAGGCTGGTCAGTGAGCATCAGTGGGATTATAATTAGCCATACTATTTCAATGGCCTTTCAAAGTCATTTCACTTTGAGACCAGATGTGACTAAAGGAATCAGATTGTTCCAAATGAGCAGATAGAAGTATTATTGTTACCTATCTACATTGTTACCTACAGTATATTACCTATAATTACATTACATAAAGCACATCAGATGTTCCGGCAAGACACGGGTCACGTTGCTGGATCATCAGCCGACATACCAGCTGATTGCTTCAATACACGCATTGGCCAATAGTTGGGATGCTTATATACTTAAGCTGGTTTACCTGCCGCTTCCCCTACTAGCCCTTTAACGCTCTCCTCCTTCCCCTGCACCACCTTGTTCTGGCATGTGTCTGTGTTGCTCGCTGTCTGTTGTCGTGTGACTTGCTCTGTTCTGTTCCTTGGGATGGGGGGGGTGAATTATGTTCATATATGGGGCCCAATGAATGATACAATTTATAAACCCCAGTGGTTGTAAAGAAAGGTTTGTGGTCGCAAGTGAAGACTCGCAACAGTGCAATTTAATTCTGCAAGCTTTATACTGTACAAGCAGTACGGACCTCATGACATTCAAAATAGGCCTACAAATGAATGCAACTTTTTTAGGCTAACCTTACATCCTCTTTTCGGAGCCTTAAAAATGTGTCTGGCTGGAGTTGTCGTTTGCTTTAATTGTGTCTGTGCAATAAACATAACGAAGAACGGCACCATCTGTTGGTCATGTAGCCAACATGCATTTCATGAGATGGCTATAGATTGTTAGGAAAAGTTAACAACGAATTGAAACACATCAGTATTTTCATCTCGGTCATCGATATCTGTGGGGAGCAGAATGAGTGGCCTGCTCTAGCACGTACATGTGTCGGTGTCTAATAAAGGTGTAATCTAGAAGCCTACATAAACTGGAGCTAAAAGAGAGTTTGTCCGGTATAGGCTATACTATTTTTGCTGGAATGTGTGTAGTGGCCAACCTTGTTAAAATGTGCATGTGCTACAAAAAATGAGAGTGCAAGGTGTAATACTCTGAAAACAACACCCACCGGGGGGAAGCGTTTACTAACATATCATACTATCATTGGCTTTGCATTGCGTTAAGCTAACCTAACGCAATTTCTGATTTATCAAAAAATGTAAACCTAACTAAAAGCTGCTAAGTAACATGAAGCACTACCCAGAAGGTAACCGACCTAGAATTACATTTTTATAAGCTTTCACATTTTTTAAAGTTTTAAGTAGTCTCTGGCAGCCGGGACTGTCCATTGGAAACCCCAGGAGATAGGAGGAGGACACAAAATTACCACTTCTTCTTAAGCACACTTATCTTCTAAAACTATTGTTGAATTTTGGCTATTTGACTGACTGTATCAGCTTATTTGCACGACAAGCAGTCAGTTCTGCTACATGACAAACCTGTTAAAAATTTAGATAATTCCATTTGCCTAGTAGAGTAGGCTATAGGCTTACTTTATTTAACAAACGTATTAATATGTAAAAACAATTGATGGGGCATCAACCACTTATAACTATACCACTATAACAAAAAATATTTATATTAATGTAATCTTATAATTGGGCTACACCAACATTCTGTTGTTGAACAGTGCATATGATTGCCTATAGGCCTATTAGCCTCTACAGATCGTTAGCCCTGGCATCTGTGCAGAGTAAACAGCCAGGCTATAACTAATGCACATTAGGAGAAATGTACTTGGATCTGATCAAGTGCTCATTTGTTGATATTTTTACTTGCCCTTAATTTGACATGGGCTACAACTGAGCAATTTAGCAAACTCCAGGTTCCCTCCATGTTGATGTCTGATTCCGTTTTTTCACGCTTGGACATTTCTGTAAACGCACGCTACCTGGCTGGCAAGTGCCCCGGCTGTGGTCTAGCTGCAGTGGAAACGAGAGATTCAGCTCCTTGTTGCTATACCGGTACAAAGCCTACGTTTTATATGCAGTGTGTGGAATAGAAATACAATTTATTTTATACTTATAAAGCTAGAAAAATATATTTAGCAGGGCTAGACTGTTCCTCAAACTCCGATAATGTCGCAATGTTGCTAAACCTAGCGACAAAGTCGCCAAGTTGGCAACACTGGCTACATAGGCTTCAATTGTAAGTGCACCCAAGCTCTGAGCCTGACTCCACCAGCGACATTCATTCATGTGAATAAGGTGTGTTGGAGCAGGAAGACATCTAAAACAAGCAGGACAGTTTGTTTCCAGGACCAGGGTGGAAGTCCTCTGCCCTAGTGTATTCCCCAGTTCTGTGTTGGATATTGTCTATGTACATGTTTGTACAAACACCTTTAATAATCTCTTACCTTCCTATACCCCAGATACATAATTGCTTTCTTAGCTAAAATGGCCAACCTACAAAACTATTCTATATTAGCTTCAAATTATGATTATCATTTTAATCGGTATAATATATGCTTTCCTGCCCAAAGATGACTTTTAACCTGCTGGGCATGCAGAAGTATAGAATCATGGGGATTGCATGCCAATAACAAGACCTGGGACCATTTGAAAACAGTGTGTTGTAAAGTAATTAACTGCGGTGGCCAGTCAGCACATTGAGAATGTGCTATCCCTGCACGTTAGATTGATTTGAACAAGCACTTAATACATTGGTTTCTGATTTGAGGCACATGGCATGGTCCAGTGAATGAGGCCAAGAGATCGATTTTCCTGAGTGTGTTTTGGAGAGAGAGAGAGAGAGAGAAAGAGAGAGAGAGACCCCCCAAACAGTCTTGATGATTAGTTTCTGTTAAATCAAGTGTTTTTATGAGGCTCCAGGAAATTAGAGGATCAGTCAACATTTCTATTCAATAGCAACTAGCAAATATAGCGTTGTCTTTTTGTTCAATTCAGCAGTGTCCTTAAAGCTGCTGTCTGTTACTGTATGACAATCTCCAACAATGTTAAATAGGAATGCATTCTACATAGATAATTAACAGAAGCTGTTCGTCATGTAAAATGTGTCTTCTATTTGTCTACAACCAAGACAAAGCCTTTTCTGAAACAATATTTGAGGCGTTTTTTTCACATTATGATATTAAAATTCTCTGATATCATTTTAATGAATTTGTCTATTGGGATAGTTTCAGAAGCCTAATGGAGGCACTCTAGTTAAGTAATTACATGAAGATATTTATTGGTAGCAATTGTTTATGCCATTGTGAGTAGGAATTTTAGTGAGCAATGCAAGAATCATAGGATTGTGACTACAGTAAGAATAGCGTAATGCAATGGTAATGGTAATACAATATAGCTAAAACTGTTTGAATATACTACGTTATACGACAAAGCTATTAGCAGACTTTTCAATACAATTAATGATAGCAGCAAAGAGGAGACCAGATACAAGACAATCTTTTCTTGACAAAGGTTAACAAAGTGCCAGTCCTGGCCTTACTAGGGCCCCAAGCATAATTCTACTATGGAACCCTTCCACCTGACCTGTTAAGCCTTATTTATACTTGTGTAAATGTCAAATGCGGCTCCGTAGGGCCCACGGATCCAGCACAGAGCTGCTCGGGCCCACGGATCACGCACAGAGCAGCTCGGGCCCGTAGAGCCAGACTACATATGCCGCGTGTACCAGCTCCAAAATGTGAACGTGCGTTCGTTAACCGCAGTGCCACGCAAACAATGATTGGTTGGATGTGATAAGGGAGGTGTTTACCAGCCAGCAACAAGCAGTCTTGCGGATGAAAACCCATAGGCCGGAGTGCTTTGGCAGCAATCATTATTTGTGGTTTACAAATACAAACAGCGGTCACACCTGGAAAGCGGGAGGACCTTCAAAATACTTGTGCCCAGGGGCTCCTGCCCTGCACAGCACATTGCAAATGCTGACTTGCTGACTACACAGGGCCAAAATTACGATTTTTCAGGACAAACGCACATCAGAGTCTCCGTGAAAGGCAGCGATGATGTTCACTGACTGACTAGAATATCTCTATCTAAAACGTTTCGGTTTATTCTTTCTTCCATTCAAAGCATGTGAAAACGTGTAGTGTAGGTACTTACTTATAGTACAATTGTTATCATGGTGTTTATTAAATCACCTGTACCCTACAGTATTTGTTCCAGCTAATGTTCTAGCCAATGTAGCAAATTGTAGGCAATTTCTCAATTTGGGGGTGGCCATGTGTCACTGGCAAGCTACAGTAGCCTAGCTCTTCATGTAAACCTAACAACACTATGCAGTGAGCACATTGATATAGGGCCGCCCGGCAGTTAACATATAAAGACATCATTTTAGTTTTAATTATGTGGGTGCTGGAAACTGTAATAGGTTAATGGAGGGACATTATTAAGTGAATGGGTGTCAGTTACTCTGCTTTTATGAAAAGAAGGTTTCATATTGAATTTTTCACACAATGTCTTTCCAGAGATTTCTACAGGCCTATTTCAATAGTCTGTAAAAGTATAGTATTTTTAACCCCACTTTTAAGTGTCAATGTGTCATGTGGATAAAGGCATACAACATTTGTTCTATGCAACAAGTTAATATGATACACTAAATGTCACAATGGGTTAATGAGTTATACATGTATACATGTTTGTGTGCATACACCATACATAACAGTATACAGCTACAGTATATTGTATCCAATTGTACCAGCTTCATGTTGTTTCTTCAAGGATACACCAAGGGTACCATATGTTCTGGGTGGTGGACCATTCCAGAAAATGTTTCCTGACCCTCCTAAACTGTATTTTTATTTCTTGGTAATTCTCCCACATATTCATATATTAAATGAAAATGTCTCTCCCTCCCACCCATGTTAAGATACAGTACAATGAGCAGTAAAGACGAAATAGCACTCACCTATTTACATGTAAGCTTAAAGGACCAGTACATTCCATAATTGAGTTATTGTGCCCCGAGAACCAAACATCTTACTATCGCTGTACGAGATAATGCTAGCCTCCACCAATATGTCGGCAGACACAGCAGGAGGAGACAAATCTTCTTGCTTGGTGTGTACTAGTGTCTCGGCTAATCGTCGGTTATCATCTGCATCCGCATCCAGTCTATTGTGGTCATTAATGAAGTCATTACAATTCAACGTGTTGAATCTTAAGGACACACGCGGTCCAGAAGACATACAATTAACACAAGGTACAAGTAAACATACGAAAACAGACAGTCCACCCTATAACATGCATAGGCCCACATACAGGCTAAAATGCCAATGATACCACGGTTTAGAGAACAACCTGACTGAGCTCATCGCCGTCAGAGTTGCTATTATACTGTTTGCATAATCAGATAGACTACACATACATCTGTACATGAGAGTGTGCTGCACAGCAGAGCAGGTGGGAACGCTGCTCAGGTGGTTGATGATAGTGTTAACAACCATAAACCCGGTTCCACAGCCGTTTAACTGCTTGGATAACGCATCTACGTAAATATTTTTAAAAAAGGGTTACAAAATGCTTCCCTGTCTAACTCTATTACATACATTAAAAAGAGCAGACACTGAGTTTCCCCATTTAACATACATTGACTGATAAGTAAATTTGGGAAATTCTCTGGTGTGTAACTTGTAAAATAATGTTTCATGATTTACACGATCAAAGGCTTTAGAGGCATCAATAAAACATGTACAATTTTAAGATTTGTACATATCTAAAATCTAATTTAAAGCAAAAATACACATATATATGCCATGTTTAGGTTTAAATCCAAACTGGTTGTCAGAGGTAAGAACAAAATGTTCCTAAAGATTTATCAGTGAGCCAGTTACAGCTGCAGATCAGAGATGAAGGGTTGTTTTAATTTTAGTTTCTATCTGTTAAGTTGGATTTTGTGTATAGTTAATTGAACAACTGTATAGTATAGTTAATTGAACATCAATAACATCAACATCACATCAAGGTTATAAGAACCCCACACAAATTGTTTCTTCTTAAGGTGTTTTCCTTCTATTGTAAAAATGAAACAGCTAAATAAATTGGGTTAAAGTCCAAGGCTCAGAATTAACACTACATTTGCATTAATAGTTTCGAAGCAAACATTAATCTCACTTTACAGGCTTTTCTAAAAATCACAATAGGCAATTCAAGTGTAGTCATTATTCTAGGTATTCTTTACATGTCACACACTCAAACCTTTACAACTTATATATAGTATATTTCTATTATATTTCAACGGGTAATTCTGGCCAATTCTGACATGTACCTAATATTTTAATATCTTTCAACTCCAGTGATTGTTTTTGATCAAAATCCAATCCAACAATTAATTAGAGACGGGATGGATTATAAGGAAAAAAATGGTTCTGTTATAAACACATTATTAATTAAACTATCAATGCTGTGAAAATATTACAGGTATTTTCTTGTTTTGATGGGAAATTAGTCTGTAATTCACTTTATTTTTATTTTATTCTCAACAGTTTAAATGAACAGATGACAATAATGTAACTGAAATGTTTGATTGGATTGCATTTAAGAAACACATCCCACAATTGTAGGCTACAATGCATTCATTTTCAAATAGGCATATGTCATATTTTTTTAATACATTGTGCCTTATATACCGTTTAGAAAAGGAATGCCTTAAAGTACAAAATAAGGTATTGGAATAAAGAAGATCTTACTCTTGACAGAAACAAGCTGAAATAGTTTCCTCTGCTGCACCAGTTTTTTTGCAACCCAAGGCAACAATTACAGTGAATTCATTACTCTATAAAACCTATTATAGTACCGTTAAAAGTCAACTAAGCATTGGTATTGTTGGACTATAGGAAGTGTTTTCTGCCCCTGTGGTTATCAATCACACATGGCAGGCAAAGGCAGACAATAGGAGACCAAGGCAGACAATAAGTTAATTTGAAATTGTAGTCCAAATTGTATCTGATAAATGCATTGCTTGGTCACTGTATTAGATTACTGAAAATAATTGATGCATTTTGTAAATGCAGTCCAGATGTATACAGCATAATGTAAATAGTACCAATAATGACCTTGTTTGTCTGATAACAGAGGATATAGTGCCATCCTGTTCTCACTGATGACAAGGCCAATGATGATTAATGACTTAATGACTAATTAAGGACACGATAAGGCAAAGGTACATCACGAGATTAGGCCCGTGTTTGTGTCTCCACTCTCCATCTGTAAGCATGTTCTTTTTCTGCTGTCAGCATGCTGTCTAGTTCCCTTGTAGTGCATTTTGTTTTGATTCAATCACTTGGCTGTGGTGTTCCAGCATGTCACTCCTGAGTGGCAGCATGGATGTTGGGATGGATCACTGTGCCGCTGTCAAAAATAAATAAATGTGCCAGTGAATTGGATTTGAGAAAAGAAATTGCCCATGCCATAATGTTATACTGTGACTAGGCATTTGGTGTGTGTTCATCGTGGGCTTTGAGAGACTGATCAAGCAACAATGCAGTCCTACAGTCACACAAATCCCAGAAGGATTACATTTTAAAAGTGGTTCTATATGACTTTGTACCACAAGATGTCATACTAAGCGTCCAGCATTTCAGACCAAAACAATTGGTGTGCTGCACACCATAGAAAACGTGTCTGGTTAACACAGAACAGAGAAGCTGGAATTACAACGCACACACTGATGTCACTCTCTGCTCAGGATGCTGGACAGGATCTTTACTTTAGATAAGTCAGTCACAAACAAATCGTTCAAAATGAACAAATCTCTTTACTGATTCAGGACTCATGATTCCTTTGCCTGCAAATTAGTCTTCGGGTCATCTGTCTTTGATTCTAGTAGAGGGGATCGCCAAAGATGCACAACAAACAATATTGTTACTAACGCAGCCGCACACGAAATGCTTCCAATAAGCTACTGTAAGATACTATTATTAATCACATTGCAATTTGACAGAAAACAATCACAACTAATTATTTAATTCATTGTTCACGTGATAAGAGACACACTGACCCAAACGAATGGAAAGATCCAGATCTATCGTTCATTGTGCACGTGACTACTACTAGGCTAAGCTAGGGACAGGAGTCAGGACTCAAGAATCACAGGAAATTAGTCTTCTGGTTTGTGGGTCCTTGATTTTTTTAAAGCACCGCTCAGCACGGATCACCAAAGAAGAACGACAAACAATATTGTTACTTACACTGCTGAATAGGAAATGTGCTTCCAATAGGCTACTCTCTTTTTTTAAATGACTGTAATTTGAGTGAAAATAATATCCAGTCTTTCATTGTTAACGTGGTAAGAGGCACAATGACCCACATGAAAAAAAATATCTGGATCTATGAGTCTTTTGTTGGTTGCTCACATGACTACTACTACGGTCTATGGACAGGAATCAGCACTCAAAAGAATCACAGCATTATGATTCTTAGGGACTGTGAGTCTTTGATCACGTGCACCAGCTTGAGCAAGAGACTCAAGTGAACCATTTATTCTATATTTGTTATTAAATGGTAATCTGCAAGTAGCCTATGCCATAATAATTAAAATAATCAAAAGACAAATTTAAAGATTTGGTTATTTACACTGCACGAGTCAGAGATCTGTAACGGACAGAAGATACGGAACACCAGTAGTCTTTACATAGTTTCTTTGCTGCTATATCAATGATTTAAATATCCTAATTGGTGAGGTGAAGAGGTGCTACAGAGGTGCTACAACCGATCCAAGAGCTTGTATGATAAATCACACAGAGGCTTCATTTATACTTTTGCTAACCAAACTCAAAGCAGCTCCAGACAGCAGCAAACTCTATAGAGAAAGAAAATAAACCTACCTCCAAATGGTAGGAAACCAAAGTGATTTGACCAAGAATGCAAATCAAGTTGTGCACTTCCAGTACATCAATTTGAATACTCTTAAAGTAGATATACTGACAATAGGCATTAGTCTAACAAATGTGCTTTCAAGTAACAATGCTTTAATACTGTAGGAGGACTGTATTCAAAATGGCAGCTGATTCCTGTACACTGTGTTGTTTGACTACCCAACTATATATATATATATATATATATATATATATATATATATATATATTTGTGTGTGTGTGTATGTGTGTGTGTATTATTATAGTAATAAATATAGATAAAAAATGTGTTTAGGCTACAGAGATCATGCCTTTGGAGTAGCGCTACACCTGCAACAGTTTTTCTCCTGAGCTATATATAGCTCTTTCCCAGAAGCATATTGCACACTAAATGTGTTACTGTGCAGTAACACATTCATCTTTTGTTCTTTGGGTTTTGCCTCCGTTCATTACGAAGAATGTCACACATCTTGCAATTGAGGTGTCTGAGTCTGTCAGTTGCCCAGAGCCGAGCCCATTTGTCCAGTATTGGAGCCCTTTAACAGATTCACAAGCCAAAAAACAGCCAGAATTGCGGCTTTAAGTTTTCCTAGAAATTCCTCAGTAGACATTAAACGTCTGACTTGGTCGCTGAATTATTTAATTGGTTGTCAATCATAATACATTTCCTGTCAGAGTAGGCAGAAGTTGATGCAGTTGGCCAGCGCTGTGTTGCAGACTTTACGCAAGTAAAGGCTGGCTCCCTGGGACTACTACCGTACAGCTAGTCTGCTTCTGGTCTTAACACATACAGCAGGCCTATTCAATCAGCGGCCCACCAACTGACCCCATGTAGCCCACGAGGGCATTGCATCCTTGACCACTATACATTAGCTCAATATACTGTATAACCACTATACAAATCAAGTCAATATATTACTGTAAATTAGTTATTAACTGTAGAGCCAAGACATCATGACATAGCCAGTTTGTAAATGTAATCTATTAGTCCAGACCTAATAATCAACACCATGAAATTAGTCTGAGTGACAAGTCCATACGTGTGTGCACATACAGTAGATCCCGTAGCTCCTGTTAGTGATGATATGGGTTGGTATAATACTAGTCACATTTGAAGCCATACCGATAGGAATACCTGGAATTTGGTGCCAATAGTCTACCTAACATTTGTGTATTTGTGTTTACTTTGTCTAACAAATGTAATTTCAGTTGTAGAACACCACAATTGCAATCTGTAAGCATATGGGCGTGACTGCTATTTTGTTGTGCAAAAACCCATATGCCATAGAGACATGGAAATAGCGGCGTCCTATGATTCTATAGAAAACCTTTGGTCTTGACCTCACACATTAAACATTAACCAAGCTGCAGGGTGGATGCTCTCGTAGACGCTCACATAAATAATTGCCCAAAATATATGGCCCACCTACAGTTGTTCTTGTTAAAATCAGGTCCACTTTGTAATTGAATATCCCTGACATACAGTATGATCTGATCAATTACAGGTAACATTGTGGACAGTTTTCTATTTAGCTCTGATTTGAAAAAATACATTATTGTCGGTGGTTGGAGTTCACCTTAATTGTAGGCTACATTAATACTCCAGGTGTAACATATGTAATGTAGAACATTGCAGCTCCAGTACAGTGGGGGGAGCTAGAGTGCTTCATTGACTGACTCATAGAAGTTAAGAGGAGCTGCCTATAAAATGGATGCCAATTAACACTCAAGGATATTTCCCTGTTGTGTATGGTGGATGGTGTGCAGTTGTTTCTTTTATGTTATGTTAACTGGTTTGTGAGTCAAGTTGTTTTCTGTCCTTAAAGAGTAGATATGTTAGCCTCGAGTCTGTTTTACTATATTGGTTTAGGGTACAGCTGGCTAGTAGTGTTTGGTTTACTTACTTTTCTGTTGTAGTCCCCGGCAGCGTGCATTGGTTTCAGTATGGAGGTTTTGATAAATAACCCTTTGCGGTAGTTTTATATACATTATGATGACCCAGTGTCTGCTGGGGTTCAGTAGACTCGCCACCTTGTTTTGCAGTGCTGAGTTGCTGTGTAGTTCTACACGCTTAGTCATTGCTGTGTGCCGTGTAGTTTCTTAACCCGCTGCCTTCTTGTGGTGTTTTAGCCTTGATTGTGATTCGCTGACCCCAAAATTCATGTTTTCCTCATTAGTTTTGTTTTCATAAATATTGTATCTTATTTGTTCATCTGTCTCTAACTCTCCATTGGTGTCTGCGTAACCAGATGGTCCACAAAGAACCTTGTTACATAAGTTTTAAATTTAACACACAAGCTTGTAAGATTTCAAAATGAGGTATTTATGTTGATAGTGCAATGCAGTAAAAAAAAAAATGTGGTTAAAGGGACCCTGCATCTGACGTCTAACAACGTTTCACACATTAGCTACTCATTAGGAGACCACTAAAGCTGTCTAACCGAGCATGCAGAAAGCTGATGGAAAAATCATCATTGTAAGTTCTATACACCAATGAGTGATGAGGTGACCTCGTAACTTGACAGCTCCCAAGCATGTTCATATTTGCTATATGATGGTTGATGGTTGGTGGTTGACATGGCTTTCAACAACCTAACTTGATTCAGTAAAACTTATAGTTTTATTAGAGCTATGCTTATGTAACATGATATAATATAGTATAGATAAGAGCTGTGGAAGGTCTAACAAAACACAATGCTAAGGGACTTCCTGACTAAGCTTTTGCAATGATGTGTTTCAAATAACTGATAGTTTAAAAAATAAAAACATTTCAGGCTCCTTTTAAAATGAAATCCTCAAATGTTTGGGGTCACCTCTACCAGATCAGCTCTGCTGCACTTCCAGTCGATCATGACTGTTCTTAATCTCTGACCGGGGACTAATAAGCGGGTGGGCAGAAAGCAAATCTAGTGGAAATGAATGAAGCAGTGGGCTGTCTAGGTATAACCTTGGACTAATTGGCCTATGTGAGAGACGTGCTGGGACACTGCATGTTTTAGTGCAAGTGCATTTGATTGAGTCACCACAGCATGTCTCCGTTAGCATAATGATGACTCGGTCTTGTTCTCTCCCACTGCTTTTGGTTTGATTCTGTTCAGTTTTGGTCATTCCTGACAAATCTAACGCTGAATATAATTTCCCCATACCATTTTGTGCTTTGTAGGGCTTACGGTAAACCAAGCCACACCACAGAATGGTGTTTATGACTGGCCGTAATCCCCTGTCAACCTTTCATAATACTGTAGCAATATTGTGTGCTTTCATTTAATATAGTTATGCCATGACCACTTTATTCAAAGAACATTGTTATTTCCATTTATATTAGGTAGCATGGCTGTTTTAGGACCTCCTTGCCCTTCAATGTGCAAAAGCCTAAATGGCTTTTCATGCAGGATGCGGCATCCCACTCTAAATACCCACCCCACTCTTGCCCGTCTCTAAAATCTACGGCCCAGAGTTGCAGAAGCGATTCGTCTCTTGAGGTAACCATGAGAACAGAACAGTACACAAACCACGTAGATGAACCAAAATATATATTTATTACCAGTCTCTAAATAAACCTAGCCTATTTTAAATGAATTAAGACTAAATGTGTGGGAGACGAGGCGAGGCGAGCTGGTACCAGCAATGGAAAAGCGCCATATGATTTATATTTTGTGCATTTTCTGTCCTGTAAAAGCTTTTGAAATTGATAATTTTATGACAATCCTGTTAGTTGGTTCGACTGTATGCTGCTTGCTAGCTTACATTCCTACAAGTCAGCAAGGCGAATGCGTGTCTCGCCGTGCAACCCCAAAAGTGCTTAGTTGACTTTCCAACCATTCTGCCTCCCAACCCGCCCGCCTCTCATTGAAAATTAATTGAACACTAGCGGGTCCCGCTTCCCATGTGAAAAGCCCTTAAGACAGTGAGAGCAGCAGAAACAAATCATGCATCATTGACAACAAACAGCATAAGAGGAGCTGGTTGCAAAATGGATTGCAGAGGAAGTGGCAAGAATGGGCAAGGTAAAGCAGCTTAAATAAGGCGCCTCAGCCATCAGCTGAGCTGCCAGTGGCATCTGTTGGAGCACACAGTTGGTGATTGAGATCATAGCCTGAGCTTGACTCTGTGGCCTGTCTGAACTGATGCTGTGCTCATATGGTCTGAAATGTATAGGCCTGAACCCGGGATACTCACTTCTGAAGCAGATCTATTAAGCCCATTACCTACCAAGAATAGCAGCCCTGATGGGGATTGAGTAGGCCTGGCCAATAGAAAGTGGAACAGTGGCAGTGTGCTGGACTTGAAAGCTATTTCATTTTTCAGTCCTCCTGAAATGAGTGGCGTAATGTGCCATTGTGCTCCTTGCCTGCCACTGGATCTGATAAGGGTCTTAATTTCCTTCCCGTCCATCCCATCAATGAGAGATATGATATCCATTTTCAGACACATTCCCAGTGACGTAAATGCAAATAAATGCAGCTCAAACGGCTTGAAATGAAATTGCTACCTATATTGTACTGTCATTTTTATTTCTACATTACAGGTAGTCTAAGATGTATCACTCTAAAATGATTAGGTATTAGTTACGGTCGTTTGGGAACAAGCCGGCTCTATGTGCTGGCTCCTTGGGAGAAAGAAAGCCGGCTCCATGTGCCGGCTTTTTGTCCTCTTTATGTTTTGTTGTTAATTAATGGGAAACAGAATTGTTTTATTATTTATCTGTCGGGACCTTGTGTGGGCTATTGGAAGGTGTTGGAATACCTGTCAAGCTTCCATACACAGGCTACAGTTGTGAGATATGTTGTGTTCCTTGATCACGCCCACGGGCGTGCCATTAGTCACTCGCATCCGGTTCGCCCTTACTACCTGGAGCCCAGCTGTGCATGCATTTCATATTAGAATGAGACAGCATACATTTAAGACATAAAGACATAATTAAAGCTACACGTAACTAAGATATCCGCTGTAAATAAATATTGCTGCACATCGATCTAATGACTTTCAAGTCATGTACTCTGAACTCAGCATAACCTGCTACATATCTAGTCGGCCCTTGCGATGCCACACCAACATTCCCACTACACGATCGTTGCCCACGGCAAGAAATGTATGCTATTTATGGAGAACTAGATGTGGCGAACAGTTGTAGCGACGCCGATTGGTTCAGCGCTGTCCAATAGTTTGACAATTAACCAGAGGTCTACACCAAGTAGGAGGATATCTGCGAACACTTCCAAATGGAGTGTGGCCATACATTTTTACAAAGTGAATATGGTCTCGTTACACCAGACTAGCGAAAATCTATAATTGCATAAATCCTATTTTCTATTGGCACTACTACTAGAGCTTGAGAACTCTGCCAGAAACCATCGGTACTCAACTGGTTCAGGTTAGGTTGTCCTTATTTCTTACACATTTCACCAGGCACGTTGGATTTGGGCCGGGTTCAGAATGAATTTGCTAAGTAATACACATAATATATATATAATTTGCAATGTTTATAAGCAGCTTGAGTCATAGCTCAGTCAGGTCATGGAGCCCACCTTTCCCCCCTGCAGATCTGTTGTTATTTAGAGAGAAACGCTAAAAAGGACTCTACTGAGGTGAATACATTTATATATTTTGTTGTTTGTAGCCGTTAATTAAAAAAAAATAATTAATTATTTTAAATACAAAAAAAATAAAAGAGAACCAGCTTCATCTCTGTGCTTTATTCATAATTTCTATGACAACTCGTGTGTTATTCACTGGTTATTCCCTTAGCTCCTGGCTCAACGTTGTAGCGAAACATTTTTCTCTTTTCTTTTAATCTTTATCCAGCAAGTATACCATTTAGTCATTAAATCATAAAAGCAATACATAGAGCTGAGATATCTGCTCCATTAGTGATATGCATGTAGTTATATGATGATGTGCAGCATATGGACATGGGCCTTGGAAGGTAGTAAAACGAATTTCTGACTAATTAGGTTCAGGCATCAAAAAACCATGCACGCTCAGGTGTGGGTCAGGCTCGGACAGAATTGTGTTGTACTCGGTCCATGTCGGGTTCAACTTTTCAGGCCTGATTAAAGCTCTAATCAGCACACATTGTTTCTCATGATCAATGTTGGTGTAACTAAGATATTCGCTGGAAAGATATACTTTATTTTAAAATGTTCACATTCTTATTTGGGAGCCTAAACAAGACGAGGCAGTTAATTATATAGTGGGGCTTCGCATGCGCAGTCAACACGAACAGGTCAGCGCGACCAACAGAGCAGTCCAGAAGTATAAATGCTCACGATGGCATCAAGCTACGGCATAAATCGACCTTTAGTCAGTAGCAGTGTGATGCAAAGCCGTAGTCGCTCTGCGCGATGTGGGTCCTTCTGGGCGCTGTCATAGTCTACTGGGCAGCATAGTGCCGCAGGTCGCAGTGTCTAGTTGTCCGGTGCACTACCTGTGGTTGAGAATATAATATTACTTTTATAAAATATATTAGCTTTGTCCTGAAAAAAAAAGAGAGAGAGAGAGAGAGAGAGAGAAAGAGAGAGAAACACAGGGCAAATATTGTTTATTACATAAAATACAGTGTGGCTGCACATATAGCTTGTTAAATGGATCATCTAATACAGATCCAGTGTCAATTTATATATTATTATCATAAAAAAAAACTTTAACACTTCTAATGCATAGGATTTTAAATTATTTAATTGTAATGTACCACACATGATGTCTGGTCTAAACAAATAGCCACACACTGCTTTGGGTATACTTCATCACAAACCATAATTAGCTCACAAGGAAGCCAATTACACATGGTGACCAACTCTCTAATGTTATGGAGAGAAATTGCTCACATTTGAATGTGATATCTGTAAACTGATTAAAAACAGTGGGCAAAGCCTATTGATAAAGGGACAGTGTGCCATTTATAAGAGATATGGTTCAAAGTCAAACTCTGGGATTAAGATGTTATCGCCTGCCATAATAACTTGATTTTTTCTCTCTCGCTGGTCTTTTAATTTCTTCTCACAATAACTGAAAATGCAGTAAAAAAACAAACAGTGAATAAATCTTTAAAATATTAAATACTGTGGTTTGTTTGAGCTGCATTTAACATATTTACTGTATATAGCATTCATAATGATTTATCACTTCAGAGAGTTCTTTTTCTCTGACATGTTTTTGCACTGTCATGAACATTGCACAATTTTAAAGCTGTGTGGACAATGTCTGACCATGTTCATTGACTGTGTTTGTTCTTAAAAGGAACTAAACCTCCAGGGCCTTCTTTTTATGTGGAGTGGTGTCCAAGCAAGTGCACTGGAGAGGATTTTCCTCATTCCAGTGCACTGTATAACAACCTCCCACAGGTATGAGTGAATTGGAAGGAAATTGCTCCTGGAAGCCCTTCAGCATTTTCTGAGAAAAAATGGCAACGGGATCAAGAATATGTGTGACCCTGCCTGTCTCCTAAAAGACAAAGTTTAGGTCCTATGTGAGATTGGAATTTTCACCTACAGTGTATAATGCAACATTTGCAACAACTTTACTACCTTTTATGTCATAAGGGGTTTGAATAATAAACGCCAATTTCTACCAGTTCACTGATGTACAGGGATGTACAGTATGTAAACAAAGATACAATATTATCCGCACAGTTGCAGCTGTTTCTGTTTTCCCCTTAGATACATTATTAATAATTATCATCTTATGCTTTCACATATTTCATAGCTGAATAAACACTAGCTGTTTACTTATCAGTTAGCTGTTCATGTAAGACATGTATTATTCATTTACAAACATTTATCATTATTGTTTATAAAATTAACAATATTATGTTATGCAGACAAATATGCAGAAGATATAGGCAACAAGGACAAATGTTTGTGTAATTCAGATTACTCAGACCAAAATTGAATTAGACCTCATTGGTCAGACAGGGCATGTGCTTTTTCTTGGCTTATACTAGTACATTAGCTTCACAAAGCTAGACCACCGAGTCTGGCCCTTGGTGGAAGACAAACCATCTCCCTCGATGCAGCATGAGTGTCATCTTTAATGTTCCCCTTCACAAGTCAAATGGCCAGGCACACTACGTAGCCAAACCTAGCTTGTTTGCCTGCTGTGCGAGTGCCCCCTACTGAAAGTAAGCTATGGTACTTTCCTGTAACCCCAATGACGTCTACTTTCAACCTTGGGGATTTCAGAGAAATCTGAAATACACCTACATTTGGTTTGGTTTGTTCCTTACATTTACAACATATTTCACTTATGGAAATTCTGCATCTGTACTGTCTGCAAGTTTACACCATACAACAATGTTTTATGTGAGAGCTGAGATGTCACTATAAGAAGAATTATATTTGTAACATAGTGTGTTTACCTATTATACAGATAAGAATTGGAATAAACCTCTCTGACCTGCCTATTATATATTGACCCCAGAACACTACACAGAATAGCAAATGCAACATCTGTTTTCAAAATAAAGTATTTTATGAATGTCTCTGGTCTAGTTCTGTTTCCTAAATCATCCACCATCTGTATGTATTGTTATACTCTGTGTGTGTGTGTGTGCGCGCCCAATGCAATTACCAGCCCTTTTGATGTTACCGTATTGATAAAGGAATGAAAGTGCTTCCAATAAGCTTAGAATGATGTTGAGAATCACAGGCAGGAAACCTCAGGGCAGTGATGACTGAACAGACCCCACCAGGGTAAAGGGCATATGAGACATTTTCTCTTTTCTTTGTGTCCTTAAAAGGTTTTTGATTGCAATTGTGTGTATACAGTATGTTAGAATACGTCAAGAACCTCTGATACAGCGAGACCAAGAGTACTTGTTGCAGTCTTCATACCTGGTGAGCCACAGTCCTCATCGCTTCCTCACAGTGTGGACTGAACAGCCTATGTCTGATAATATATTTTCATAAGAATCTAATTATTCTGTTGAAATGAAAATACTGTAAATGAGACTATTGTTTTCATGGAGCACAGACAAGGTTGCTTGGCAACAGTGTGTCTATACAGATTAATAAAAGATGGAGAGATGGGTAACAAAAATATATTAAGTGACTAAATGTTGTGGCGGTTTGATATTTAGAATACAGGTGTTTATTCATACTTTGTTGTCATCTGCTATTAAATTACGTCACATATTTCACCTCTAATATCCATAGTAAACACAATTATTAACATGAAAAAGTATCGAAGTGTTGCTTACTCTATACTAAAGGCACTACAATAATTGTTTAAGAAAAATCTGACTGATTTTTGACTCCACTCACTAACACACGAGTTTCTAAAAATGATTTCATGAGTAACTTGATTTGATGCCAGTGAGCAATCAGTTCCTGCTGCAGAGAAGTCAGCAGATGGTCTCCAAATGGTAGAGATTCTTTCACGCACCTAATAGCTGTTCACTGACTTAAAGAGAGGCACTAATTTGGGGGATTTATCACACGATGGATGGGAGCTGTTGCGTTAAGAAACGTATGAGGGCCACAGACAGCGGCCATAAATCTTGGTTCATGCATGAGACCACAGACACATTTGCATCGCTCCCTTCACAAACTCAAATTTGCCACAAGAAGTGGCTGAACATAATTATGAAAATTCCACATTTAGGTGCAGCAGTGTTTTTAATCTGATCTACAAATTCTAGTTATGTAGTCTAGTATTAAAATACATCCCATACAATGTCACAATGATTTGACTTATTACACCTAACCAAATAGAATTTTTTTTAAATCATAATTGCGCATACAGCCATCACCATTAGCATCACCAATAAATAATGATCTGATATTCACTATGTTGATTTACAGTATAAGAGGCCAGTTAGTTGCTCTACTCATTGATGTCAATTATGAATGCAGTCAGAATGGATTCATTAATTTAGGATTAAATAAAGAAAGTATGCCTGTGTTTTTAGAACTATATATTTTAAATATTCTGATTATTTGGTTGGAAATGGTTGGGTTGAAATTAAATTTTCAAACTGAAAAATGTATTACTACAAAGGGTGCATTTGTCCATCATTCAAACTATGACAAAACGTTCCTGCTACCAGTAGTATTAAAGAGGTGCAAAGACCCAGCAACTACTGAACCGTTTGTCAGTAAGTGATTTCTTCCTTCAGAGCTGTTTCTTTGACATACAACCAGCAGACTTGGTCTGCTGGTAATGGCTACAATAATCCCTTGCTATATTTTCTGCACTTTTACTATGGCCTTGTGTCTGTGCTGGGTATAGATTGGTGATAATGACTGCATGGAATATGTCTTGGGCATCATTGCACAGCCAGTTTCATTGTGATGCTTTGTGGTTTAATTCTAAGTTAACATCTATTGTATATTTATTGCATACATTGTAATACAATTCTGTATAATAGTACAATGACTGACAATGTACTGCCTAGCTGTAAATGCATGTGTCATATTTGATGTAAAAATAGATAAGAACATGTTGCAGCATTGCATGTGACCCACAGCACTATGTCCCTGAAACTGCTTTGGTTTACAGATGGGAACCTGCACTTTGCATCCTACTATGGATCACAAGGTACTCCAGAAGGCACCAGACAGAGCTGTGCTGTGGGGTTATGGACCTGAGGGTGCTCAGGTTACGGTCTTTCTGTCAGGACCATTTCCTCACCACCAAGCCAGTCATTGTGATGGAAGGTGAAACTAAAACGTGTTTAAGCAATAACACGAGAGGGTTAGACTGAATATCCACAATGACTGTTAACATTAAGCAACTTTCAACAAATCAGATGTATGATTATTAAACAGGCACTTCAGGCAATTGGACGACCTTCAAACAAGCAGCCAGTTTTTGTGGTATTGAGGCTAAATGCATGTGATTTAATTTCATTAATAAAATAATAAATTGGATTTGGAATGTGGCTTAGTGCACATTATCAAACAATGTAGGCTGCCATACTTAGTGTGCTATAGGTAGGTAGGTAGGTAGGTAGGTAGGTGGGTAACTTTATTAATACCCAAACCCAAAGGTATATATGTTTTGCAGTGAAGAATCATCATCGCAGTTCATCATGACAGACAACCGACAAACATGGATTACAACAGTTCATAGTACCATACATATTCATTCGTGTATACATGTAAAATAATAACATATATAAAAACCATAAAACTACATACACATATATAAAAAATAAATACAAAAGACTATCATCTGACCAGTGCTGCTTATGAATGGTTTAATTGACTAATTGACTGGCTACAGTTTCGTGTGTGTGAGTGTTTCTAATACATGCAAAACATCAGGCACCTGGCTAGTTACCCTTGATCCTGTTGAAGCTGGGGGCCCTTACAATGCGACAGCAGCTCTTCAGGACATCACAGTCATTCTGACAGATGTACTATTTGGAGGTGTGGCTTTGTGGAGGCCAAAGCAACATGGCTTTCACAACATCTCAGGTAGGCTTAGCTTGGTTAACTAATGGGCTCTCTTTTATACTCTCTAAATCCTAAAACCTCAATAACTGGGTGGGTCGGAATGGCCTAATGTTGTTTGTGTCTGTAATATAAAATAGTGGGGGGAAAAAAAATCAAATAACACTAGCAACATGGGAGCTACAATGTTCATTGCAGGGTCCAATACTGACCCCTATTGGATGTTAGAAATAAAAAGAAACCATCTATTTGCTTTGTCACTATGGAGAAAATGTAGTTGAGCAATTGAGTAATAAATGATATCGTTGAACTTGAACTCAAAACAGAGGTTTGCCTTTCTTTGTCTGCTGTCATTATGGTAGGTATTCAACGCCTCAGAGGAGCTGGCCCTTGCATCGGACTACCGACGAGTGAGGCTGTTCATGGCTGCATTGAAGCTAAATGAAAGTGAGCAGACCGACCTGGCTGGAGTGGATCTGGCCTGGTCTGTACCCACAACAAGTAAGGCCACACAAGACTCCATACCAAGATCAAACACCTTTTTACGGTTCAAACTAAATTGTGACCATGGCGTTTTCAGTTTCATTGACAGAAAATGCTGTTTTGTCATATGTTATGTATTAATAACAACCTATTGTTTACAATGATATGTCACAAGTATATATCATGTATCTAATGTTTTTCTTTTAAATGAGAAGCCTAAAAAGAGGATTTCTGTTCTGGTTCCAAGGTCAACTCAGTGTCCTATCATTATCATTTACCAGCACTGGTGCACCAGTATTTCATATTTTGACATCTGGTAGACCAATAAAAAAAAAGAAGATAAATAGTACTGTTGAGGGACATCAGAGATATTCATGGACACGGGGGCAAAGCCTCTAGGGAAGTCTGGGGGCATGCTTCCCCAGCAATACATTTAAAACATAAAATAAACACTTGTTTACATGTGAATTTAATAATAATAATAATAATAGTTATATTACCACCATTATGAAAGCTATAGTATACATTCATTCAGAGACAGTTTCCAGCATGAGCTTCAACCGACCATTGTGACAAGTGACAAACTAAATGCATGCCTCTCCTCAGTGTATATTTATTCATGGGGATATTTGCTCCATAAAGGCTAGCATCTCATGAGTTGAAGTAGGAGGGTTTCGTGTTGGCAGTGGCGTGATGCTGATGAGAGGACCCAGGAGACTGTGGTGTATGTCCTGGAGAGGGACAGGGAGATCATCATATCTATGTTTTCTTCATACTGTACATTTTCTACAGCGAAAATGACAAAACATGCTACCATAGGTAAATAAAACACACTGGCATACCTGCGCCTACTATGCCTACACAATAATGAGAATCAACAGAACAGTGTAGGGTTACACACATGTGAATGCAGGGCTCTGCATGTGATGGACAATCACCTGCTGATTCTAACTTAGTTTATCATCCTGAATGTTGACAATGCAGGATGTGACCAACACGGAACTCAGTTTGGTGGTTTGTAGTCTGTTTTGGTCACACCCATGAGTGGTTTTGATATGAGATGAGACGTTCATTTTGCAACGGTAAAATGTAGCTATTTGTAGTTTTCATGGGGAATATCGCAGCCTACTACCAGCTGGTCATCCTGGCTCACTAAGAAAACTACAGCCAGTTAAAGCCCAGTAGGTGTCTACCTTGGTTGAAGCTGCATATTCAGCAGAAAAGGTTCACTAATTTTGAACTCCAGGCAAAGTAAAGATGCAAAGTTGCTTCGCCACAGAAGGCAAATGTTTTATTCCTCACTTCGCAAGTGAACAGGAGGTGAATATTTGTTGCTGTTCATTTTGCCTGTGTGTGACCTCACCATAACCCTACTGGAATTTCATGGCAGCAATGAAAAGGCCAAGACTTGGGTGGACTGACTGACTGACTGACTGAATAAATACATTTAGCAGAAACTACAGTTGGTTCAAATAGCCACTGGAAATTGCTATGTGGACTAGTAGCATGCCTTGTATTGCTAACTCCAACTTGATAACTTAAATGCTAACTTAATCACATCTGAGGTTTGCAACGATATTTTCCCATATTTTTATTTCTATTCGGTAGATTTGACTGGCTTGTTCAGGATTTTGTTGTTCATGTGACATCAATGGTTCATTGTGATTGGTACAACCCAACTGCTGGGCGAACAAAATAAAAACAAATTAAGACTAATGAGCTGACATTTGTACCAAAATCGGCTATATATCATGATCTTTTGGAAGAAATTCTATGTAAAATCAGACATTCAGCACCCCTATATAGCTGGAATGGAATGATCCTTGTTTTATATTATAATAATTTTTATTAGTGATTGGATGTGCCATTCAGCAAACCTGCAATTTGTTGTTCAGACATCTTGCCATTCTCATCAAAGGCATGATGTCTCTGATAGGCCTCAAAGTTGACTGAGGCATCATCCTCTGATAGGCTGTGAGGAACTTGACCATCGCCAGGACGACACACCTCAAATCGTATCCACTGGTAGCTACATCACGGAAACATTATGACAATGTATTTATAGCAGACACATAATGTACAGATGATACATGTGAACTTGGCAACTAGTTTAAACAGTTACAGTACTTACTTGCTACATTTGCGTGCCCCCGGACAACTCTGGATCAGGTTTTGAATGGTGGGGTGAGAGAAGCCAAAGAAATCTGCTCCTGATGGCACGATGTTTGCCACTGGCTTGGACCTAGAAGATCACGTTGGGAAACAAATTATATCAAATGAAAATAAACTTTGATACCTACAAATATTTTCTTTGGCAATTAAAATGTGGTCAGCTATCCTGGATATGGATTGTTTATATTTCAACCAGATCGGCAAAGCGCATCAGCCAATGGTCAGATTTCCTACTACGCATGTAAATACAAAAACATGGTTCTGTATTTTTACAGAACCATCTTACAGTAGTTGTGCCAATGTGGTGATTTAATTACATTGGAACAATAATGGCATGCAGTTTAAGGATTCAAGTTATTCTCTATAAAATTAAATAAAAACGTTGTGGTGTGTACAATAACTGTGGTACCTGACAGATGCTATCGCCTTCAATAGATTGGAGTGGCAGGTCAGTGCACAGGAGGCAACGATAGCATTCTGGGGATCTTCCTCGGGAACAATCTCAAACTAAGGAGAACATTCAACAAATGTATATGAAAGTCTCTTCCGAGGCATGTACCATTTACATTCAACAAATGTATATGAAAGTCTCTTCCGAGGCATGTACCATTTACATTCAACAAATGTATATGAAAGTCTCTTCCGGGGCATGTACCATTTACATTCAACAAATGTATATGAAAGTCTCTTCCGAGACACCGAGTACTATTCGACCATAATCAACTGTCAAAGAAAGAAAAACAATAAAGTAAGAGAGCAGATATGACCATACAGGCCGTATACTGTACGTAACCCTGAGTGTTTTCAGAGAGATGTTGCCTGGACCTTTTTGATGAGGTATTGGGCATAAAAATATGTCATTGCATGTGTCATATTAGTATATTGGTTACTGAAGAGGTCCATCTGAGCTCTGCTAGTGGAAGTGCCATTTACAGTACGCACACTGCACCTCTTGAACACAGACGTTGACTCTCTGGGATGAGAGTTTCTTTCAAGTCGGTCGGTCCAGACCCGTTCTGTTCATTATGAAATTGGCAATTCGCCATGACAGAGAGCACTACTGTTAAGGGGAATGAGAATAGATGATCTGTTTGGCCATAACTGAAGACAGCCCCACCACTCCTGGTTCTTTATTCATTCTGATCCAACCCTTTTACAACTGTGCCACTGTTGCAGTCGATTCCCACCACAATTACCACTTTTTTAACACAAATATTTTTAGCCACACCTTAGATCGACTTGCCTCCTGAACATGTGCCTTGACCGGGAAACTCTGTTCCGTATTTGTGTCATTTGAATGAAGTGTTTCCCTTGCTGAATAGATTCTTAATCTGAATGGGTACTTCCTGGTTAAATAAAAGAAAGTATGTTGGATTTGTAGGGAGACATGGCAGGGTCCCCAGGACCAGGTTTGAAGGTTTAGGACCAATGATATATCAATTGTATTCAATTATTGTCTCAGTCTAACATGGTGTAAAACAAATCATGATTTTGAGATACAATGGCAAGAACTGGTTTGAAGAATGCACAATCGGGAAAAATTAAGACAAATGTACACATCTTGCTGTACCTGCGGGCCTGTAGCGCCATCTTTTATCTGACAGGTGTACAGGCACTGCTGATCAGCATTCTTCATACTTGCAAAGATGCGGGTGCTACAGAATCCCACTGGATAGATGGCACACTGGTCATGGAACAACATCCTGTCTGTAATAATCTGGAGAGCAAACGTTATATCAATGCGGACATATTTAAAACAATATATGTGCTTCATACTTGCAAAGAGAAAATAGCGATAACAACACTGACCTCCCCAAGGCTGTAGACAGTGAGCCCCCCCAGTACAATAGGAAAAACAGGACGTCCAGAGGAGTCCAGAGGGATCGGCTGCACTAGCTTGCGAGAGCCATCTGCCATTTTTTTCTTCTTTGACATTTTCTTTGGAACTAAGGAAAAGAAAAAACAAAACTGATTATGAAAAATAGACTGCATACAAATGCTTTACAAATTACTTGGAAAAGCAGATTCTATTCTACAATAATTCCCTTCACTGCTGAATGCAATGTGCTCAATATAGGACTTGACCAGCTTTACCATACAGAAGGTCATTTATTCCTATAATCACTAAATAAAATAAATTATACAAACGGAATCCAAGAAAATTAAAATCAGAGCTAAAAGGGGCAGGGTGGTCTAGAGATCTGGGTGTGTGGCTCCCAGCCGGAAGGTGGTGGGTTCGAACCACTCCGGTGTTGACCTGCCTGTAAGCATCATTGAGCAAGATGCCTAAGCCCCTATCCCCCCTAACTGCTCCCGGTGATTGGTCACACCTTGCAAGGCAGCGATCACCATCGGTGTATGAATGTATGGGTGAATGTGAGGCACGTTTGTTTAAAGCGCTATATAAATGCAGTCCATTTGCTAAAGCAGTGAAAAACAAAACTGATGACGCTAGTACTCACCATCTTCCTTTCCATTTTCCCTGCCTCGTTCTCGCTTTTCTTTTTTGGTTTTCTTATGAAGTCCTTCTTCTCCTGTTGATGTCGCTGATCCAAGGTTATGGGGCCCAGACATGCAAGAAGCCCCTGTAGACCCAGGAGTTAAGGCCAAAGCTGGTGTAGGTGTGTGAGAACTTGTACTGGGAATAGTCAACAGCTCCCCCTCTGACAAAGACTGGTACTGCAACAATGACTTCAGTAAAAACCTGAATGTAAGCACACAGACATTTGTGAATATACAATTCATTTTATTTAATTAAAATAAAAGATGAGAAAATGGCTAAATCCATCTACAATTACGTTTTAACTGTACAATTCGTGTGTTTACCTCCGTTCCTCCTTTGCTCTCTGAAACTTTTCTTCGAGGTGGGCAACCTCATCACAGACAGCAGCATTTTCCTGTGTGTAAATCATTGAGACTTTCATTTCATGTTATATTTCATTCAGTCATACATGTCTGTTTTGCTACATTTAATTCAGTGCAGTTATTCTTATTTTTGCATTTGCAGTTAAAAGCAACAACTATGGATTAGTCTCCCAGAATAAATGCTCTTTAACTAACACCACTAACTGTAAAACCATCTGAATGAGATGAAGGGAAAATACACAATTATTTACACATCATTTCAATGGTGTATCCAGAGTATGGTTAATGGTAACTTAGTAGGTCATCACTGCAGAATATTTAAGCAATAACACACAAGAGGGAGTGCGTAAGACTGTATATAAGCATGGCTGTGATTCGGTCGTATGTTAGAGGCCGAATGCCATAGATAATCAGTTTGACAAGCGCCTTTTATTGGTTAATAATAGTAAACAGAAAATTATTTCTTTGTTTAGTCTCCCTGGTTCTGTGCCGGAAACTACGTGGCTGTACTGTTACCAAGTAACACAAACATCACAATGATTTAACTGGACTCAGCTCAAACAATTCTACTCACAAATATCATTGCCCTTGCTGCTTTGCGCAGCCTGAGGTACTTAAGCCGGTATTTCTCATTCTGGGTCCAGCGCAGGCCTCTCTTCATCCTAGGCTTATGTTCAGAGGAACTTGTGGGGGATGGAAACGCAGGCAGTGAAGCAGCTGAGCCAGAGCTAGAGACTGTGTTCTGGGGCGGGGAGCCCAGGAAAGACTGGGTGGTCATGACCTGCAGTTGCTGCTCCTCATCAGACTGTAAAGAGGAGGGACGTAAAGAATAAGGTACTGCCAACAAAACAGCACTGCCTGAGGAATGGGCATCGTTGCCTTTAAAGATGATGTATGGAAATGCACACTAAAATGTGGATGAGAAAATAAAACTGATGTAGTTCCAATTTTAACAACTAAAGAAACAATAGTATAGTTCCTCATAATGTCTCATTCTACTCTGACTCTACTCTAAATAGCACGGCAGATACGTAATGTCCAGTAGACCGCTTACATCTCTGAGCAAGATTCCGCCGTCAAAATCGATCCTACAGTATATTAACTCACCAACAGTGCAAAGACTCCGTTTCTGTTCTCAATCCTCTTGAATCTCCTGCTGCCTTTTTGGGTCTGAAACATAGTATAGGACACTGGAGCAGGAACAGCCATACTAGATTTCCAAGGGGTTTGACTCAACTAAATCCTAGGTCTTAATGCTTGTGTGTTCCGAGGAAAAATCCTTTCCGCCTGGGAAGACCATCCTAATTCTGCACGTTAATCGATTTACAGACTCATACAAATGAGTAAACTCTCCACTGAGTTGTGTCATTGAGGCAGGACTAGCTTTACATCAAAGTCATTAGCAGATCATTATATGGTGGTTTGTAAACTTCAAAGACAATTGGACAACCAAGATAGAACACACTTGCAAACATTTGCCTCATCAACACAAACAAAATCTTTGCCCTGGACGTTTTGGTGGTTGTTCTGTATCTGGCTGTTTTGAATGGTTGTTGACAACCAGACTGATGTGCAGCACATCATAGAGGCTAAACTGGCCAAATCAGGATGGTTTTACAGGCTAATCTGCTTCTGTATAAAATACAGAATATACTATAAGGAAGAAGGATGAGAAAACATGGAAAAAATGATATTATTTATGTATACACACTACGATAATGCAACACCAATTAGATATGAATTGTTTGGACAAAAATTACACATGCAGCGTATGGTTCTTAACAACAGAGGATGATGAAAGAGCGACTCAATCACATACGTATCTTACCTCACGGTACATAACAGCTTCTAAGCTTGACTTTGAACTGTCACAAACATAACAAAAGAGTGCACAGTTATGATTAAAGCAGTTTTACATCATACATTTCCTCAATCTGCCTACTCATTTAGTTTGGTACTGGATTCAAATGATTATTTTGACTGCTACAAATGCATAAGTACAGAGTTGTGAACGTAGCTTGATGGTGCAGGTTAAAAGGATTGAATATACTTTGATTGAACAAGACCCCTGTCAATGATCCGCTGTTTTATCTCCTTAATGTGCATGGGGCGTCCTACTTCCTCTAAAACAATCTGAAAAGTAAAACAAAATATACATAATCATTTGCTACAAAACAAACTAAAAAAAAAAAAAGGACATCCCGTGTAGGGGTGACTAACAGCAAAAGCATGTATTGATATTTCTAAAAAGTAAACAAAGATATACCTGTGCTGCATCCAGCCATGTGAGGTTTGGCTTCTCTGTAATGTCACTGGGTTGCTCACTGATTTTTAAAAATGGCATTATCTTAGTGAACAGCAAAAACAACAGCACAAATCCTCTGCCTACCTTTTTTAGTAAACTGCACAAATCCAATGACTTTACAGCATGATGTTTCATTCACTATTATTTGCATTATATGCATAATGTTATAATCACATCACATACAGACATGTCCAATGACTAGAATAAATATGATTCTTCATTTTCTTATGATATATTGATCATTCTAACAACAACTGCCATTCTGTGGTATGGTATGCTATGGTGTGGTATGCTATGGATACATTTTGGAGTGGTAACAACTGAATAGTTGACCTTTCGAGTGTTTCTGACGTTCCTGAGAGTGTTGCAATGCTGTCCAACGCAGGGAAGAGAGAATAGTTCCCCTGTCCATCTGCCTCCATCTCCGATTCAAAAGAGTTAAGGGACTCCATAGGAGACAGGGAAGTGTCTCTTCCCTGGGGAGGTCTACTAGCTGTTGAGGGCTGTAACATATCAGAAATGCACTATAACATATCAAAAATGCACACTCAGTTTCACCCTTCTTTCTTCATCGCTCACTGCCATATAGCCCTCACTAATTCAGCGACACAACTAGCTATGTGCTAGTAAGGCTATTCACTAATTACCATGTTATAGTCTTAATGCATTTAGGGACAGTAAAACAAATAAACAACACGAATGCTGTTACCGTGAAATTGCATTACGACCATACCGTACCTGGTTAATTTCGATTCTTGTTCGCGGTTGCTCTTTACCATGAATCATTGGAGAACCTTCACTTGCATCCATTGCATTGTTGATACGATGTGGATACACCTACTGTTAACGCATAGCAGTGCCGGTAGCTGGTTTCCAAACCTCAAAATATAACAGGTATATTATAATATAGCTGCAAACATTTGGATTTTAGAGACGTGGGAAAAAAACGACAGTATTTAGAGAGGATATCATTGGTTTGTTTTTGTTCGCACCGGATTTCCGGATATCCTTAGTGGTGTACGGTGGGAAATGTAGTTTCTTAATTCGCCGTTTGTTAAAAATTATTAATAATGAAATGCATATATATATATAACAAATTCACATGACTGACATTGTGACAGATAACGTTAAATTATGTAGAATCATCTTTATTTTATTTAATGACAATTATTTGTTCTCAGTGTGAATTATACATGATATTTCCAGCTGGCACCTTCAACTGGCAGTATTTAAATTATTTCATAATGTCGGGTATGTTAAAGAACACAACAGTGAAAAATAGAGATAGCCTGTTGTGTGGATCTTGGACAGCATAAGCAGTATGCCATACATAAAGTAAAAGACTCTCCCGTGGATAAACAAAACAACTTTAAGTCCCATTAACCAGAGACATGTTGCATGATTTAGTCTACTGTGTGCCTTTATTTAGAGAAAAACATAACATCAAACAAGTATTCTTATTGTATGTAGATAAACTACATTAGCACCAATTCATATTTATACTAACATCATAGGCTTAGCAGGGAGGAGTAGAGAAGTGTGTCCGCCCCACAGAAGAATGTGCAGGCCACATGATGACAGAGTTTCAGACAGAAAGTTTTGAAACAAGAGTTTCCCCAAGAGTTATGCCAGTCATAAATTAAATGTAGGTCTGAGATATAAGGAGGATGATCTCATCTTGTCCATTATTATTATTATAATTATTATAACTGGTAACTGTATTCCATCTACCATCATGTTACAACATGATTAATGATTCCAACGTCGATTACAGTCAATCATATTAAATCAATTAGAAATTGTATTACAACTAGTTTGACACTTTTGTACCACGCAATGCCAATGAGTGTTTCAGCAGCCCAACCAAGCTTTAGTTGGAAATGTATTCAGCAGACGTTTTCCTCTGAAGTCATACTGAAATGCTTTTGCCCCACTAAAAAGGTAGATGTTACCTGCCAAATGGAAAGTATGTTCAGAGGTATGCAGCGTCATATTTGTGATCAAATTGTATTTAAGTAAGGTAATAGTTAAGATCATTATACTTTGCAAATAGACTATGTATGTTTATTTGACCATGAGTTTATGATCTATAAACCATGAGTATTCTTTCCTTTCTCACCATACAGCTGAAAACCAGCGTCAACTTTTCTTGTGATGCCTGGCCAGTCCGTTTGAATGAGTCTAGGAAAGCCTGGCTCCATCCCTTTTCTATGTTCATCATACCTGTAAAAGCAAGCAGGAAAGAAGTCTGTCTTTATCTGCTTTTATCTTCAGGGGGGTCAATAAAGCATTATCCTTTAAAGCTAAATTATATCCAGTTGTGCTGCAAGTATGTATATAAACATACATATTTTCAGTTTCCTCATAGGTAACGGTCAACAGACCATTATAATTTAGTTTTACTGTATTACCTATGTAACACTCACTAGGTGGCAGCATTGACTATTTAGCATAGTCATTATTTGATTGACGTTGAATTTAAATATCTAGTGCTTGCCTGTGAGAGAGATCAATTATTTAAATACAAATACCACATCATCAAATGTACCTGTAGTAAAGCTTGCCTATGAAGAACAATGATTTTCCATATTCACTCATGTGCACAGCAGCGTCAATGTGTTTGATTTTGGTTGGGAATCCATATTCATAGATGGAGCCACCCTGGCTTTTCAACTTAAGCTGTTGAACCACCCAGTACTTAGGACCTGGAAAAACACAGTCTTGTCATGCATTTTGGGACACAATAAAAAACAGCAACATACCACAGGACCTGCCAAACGCAGTGATCTTCTTGCATGAAGTGCAACACTTAAGTTGCACAAGGCTGTAATTTTGGTGCAAGTTCTCCTAGTGAAAATCCAGCCTTGTCATGCTGGCAGACTGCCCATTACATGTACCTGTGAATATGTATGCCACACCCTTGGCAGGGATGTCATAGGCAGCATCTATGTGAGAGTTGATGCTTGGTAAGTATACTCTGCCATGTCCGTCTCTCATTTGGTTCCAATGGCTCATCCGTGTTGGTCTCATCCACATGTACCTTAGTGTGTGAATAAAAGTACTGTAAATAATGAGTGAATAATCAAACTATATAGCCTGTTAACACCATAAAACAAACAGCACCCAAGCACATTATTCCTGTATCTGTACCTGTTTTTAAAGAAAACGACCTCGTTTCCTATCACCGCTACTGCATCAATTGAGAAGCTGGGGTCACATCTGTCGGGGATTTTTGAGGTTTCCTCTTTATTGGTGGGCTTGCCTATAGGAATTTGTTTATTGTTATGGTCTATCAAGATGTGCAGTGTGTTCTTTACATTTGTACTCACCATACAAGGTTTGGATGCCAACTACATCGTCTTTGGAGAGTATATTCTGGGTGCTATCATGATATTTGTAATTGGGGTACATCAAAGCAGAGGGGTCTCTAGAGTGAGATAAACCCAGTGAGTGGCCTAACTCATGAGCTGCAACTGTAAACAAGTTGTAACCTGAAACATGCAAGAAAAACTCGGATTCGTAAGATTCCATAAACGTGTTAATTCAGAGCAAAGTCAAATTATCATTCAGAAGAAAAGTTTCAGACTATGACACATTATATATCTTAACAGAAACTCGCCCAGTGTGCCAAAATAACCTTGCTTTTGCTTCCCTATTGTCCATGTTTCATCCTCATCAAAGTGCACATCTCCTCCCATTCCCCCTCCTGGCTCAAATGCATGGGCCAGCACACCCTTTGGTCCATCAAATGGAAAGAAATCGCCATGGACTGCACGGGATAGAAAACACACTTACTGCATTATTGTATACAGTATTGCATACTGAAACAGAATTATCTATCATATTCTCAATCAAGTGTAATAGTAAATGTGAAAGTGGTTTTGAAGATACTTCTTCGTGCAAAGTTGAAGACAATGTCTGCTTTGCCGTAGTTAACTTTAATGAACTTCAGCGGAGCCATGTCACTCCAGATCTTCATGGCAGAATGGAGTGAGTTTTCCACATCCTCTCTCTTCATGTCTGGGGTGTACTGCGTAATCCTGTAAAACAACAGTGTACACAAACATGAGCCACCTGACAACGGGACATTTCTTGCTTGGACTTAGGCAATGTACACAAACAAACATGTACCTAAGGGAGAAATACTGGCTGTGACATTGATCCATTAATGGGACACTCCTCAGGAAGGGTCTAAAATAATATTTGTGGTTGAAGCCAGGGTAATAAGCACATTGCTTTGGTTTGAAAGTCATGCATAAACCTCCCACACGTCAGTGCTGAGTGGTTGGCACTCAAGGCTCATAATCTCACATCTTCTTTACCCCCCTCCCCTTAGCCACATGCACTTTAGTACACAGTTGTGTTTCAAAACACATACAGCAAGCCTGGAAGGACATTTGACGTTCTATGGGGATGCTATAACACTATTTAGCAGTGATGCAGTATATTAGATACATGCTGAATCATTGTACAGTAAATAGTGAATACAAAACATGTCACCTGTATGTAATGGTGTGATTCCTCCACTTTGGCCTTCGGGGGTAATAGCTGAAGTTCTCTACATCTGGTACTCCACACCTGGCCTCCCTCATCACCGCCAAGGTGGGAGGATCTAGGTGACCGGTCTGTTTTAGGCTAAAAAATGATTGCATGTGTCGGATCCTCTCTTCTGTAGACAAGGTGGATCTGGTAGTTCTCCATGCTGGGCCTCTCACTCTGAGTTTAGGTTTCACATTGTAGAACCTTTTGAGGTAGCCCTGTTATTGAAACGACTGCGTTTTATACATCTCCTGTTGGGTTTCAGCTTATTAAATATACAAATGACATTATTTAATTATGGCTATAGTGAATTAGTCTGGCTCCACCCGACTATTGCTCTCAGCTCAAGTTCTTTTTGCTGAGATTACAGACTGGGAACCCTGATGATATTAGCGTTTGCACAGCTGGTGGCCCAATCAGCATGGGTATATAAGTGAGATGATGTTGAAGTCAAGCATGTTTAGAAATGGTAGTAGAGCTAGATGAGGCGAGCAAAACAATTGTACCAATCATCAATTGGTTCAGCGCTGTCCAATAGTTTCAAAATTAACCAGAGGTCTATGCAAAGTAGGTTTAAATGACTGCAAATATTTCCCAATGGATTGTGGTTACACAAGGTAACAGGTTACACAGGCTACACGGGTTACATCGGGCTAATACGGCATGCAATGACTAAGAGGTAATTATTGACTTTTTAAATTTAAATATACCAAACAAAATATTATATTTGTCTGGTCTTTCTAAGAAATAACAATATCAATATTGATGATGATGAGGGTTAGATTTGATTGTCTCGCTATTCCTTACACATTTCTCCCAAAATACAAATTATGCAATCTATCTTTTTGCCATATTTTTAAAACTGTTTCCTTGGTTTTAATATAAAGGTCATGGTATTATAAAGAATAATTAGTTGACATACATCCAAACTGGTAAAAACAGAAACACAATGTGTTTAGTGTGTTAAGCAATATGTTGACATTAAGTTATCAAAAACAAACCTCAGCCAGCCATGAGTCCTCAGACTGGAGCCATTGTGCCTGATCAATGGGACATGTCCAGAAGATACCCGAAAACATCAGTGAGCCTAGGCAAGGCACCCAAGCACTGGAGAACTTCATCTCAATAAACAGTTATTCCAGCAAGTATGTCTTCCTTCTGTTACCAGAATATATATATATAGGAGCATTCTTAAGGTTGTTGTGCAACCAATTGGCCCAAAGGCATACAATCCAGTCTATACATGTAATTATGTCTACCCCATTTTTCTGGAGGTTTTGTGGTTTAAACCACCTCATGGAATGTCTACAGCACATACTGTGGCTGGGTTTCCCCTCCATCTTCAAATGAAATTAAGACCTCCCTGCATGTCTATAGCATATACGTACATAAAAAATGATGGTGACACCTATGCTTTAATTGATAGAAATAAAAAGAACATTAAAAAAATCAATTTGAATATAAAATATACTGTACATTGTGTAATATATTTGCACATCAATATCTACTAAAGTACTAAAATATTACATATTTAAACAAATAACTTTGCATTGTATTGTACACTAAACACTAAACCAAAATGTTATTAATTAAAATATGACCTAGATATTACGGATAAATAACATTTCATTCAAAATTATGTGATCTTGTCATTGTTTGCAACAATGAACCAAAGTTATCAGACAATTTCTTCCTTGCATTAGTGGATTTACTGAATTTCAACATCCAAGCCAGGTGTTTGCTTTCTCAACTCCCACAACATGTTTCTGGTTGTAGTCGTACTTGTAGACATGTGGTCCGACAAAGAAGTAGATAAAACCTAGGACAACAAAGTACATGGTTGACTGTAGTAGTAGCAGCAGCATATACATTACAGTTATAGTTTATAGCATTCTAATTCTACCAGAACTGTAACAAGCCTGGTTGACATTGCATAAAAAGGCATAGAGAGTAATGTGATACACCTCCTCTATATTGTTGGATCTTGCAGGATATTAACTTTAGGTCGCTCATTTTAACAGCTATTTTACTATATTCATATTTGTTTATAGATACAGTGCATTAACTGTTGCATCAATCACCTATCAAAAAATAAACATAGATAAAAAATCCATAGATCAGCTATTCTGTGTAATAATAAGTGATACCTTCTTTGTGTACAGCTGCACTAATTGTTGTGTTGAGTCCATGGAATTCTTCACTGATGTACTTTGGATATCCAATATCCATAACTCTTCGGTTTTCATTATAACTGAAAAACCAAGTAAGTTTATCACTGTCAACATTTTCCAAACAATATTTTCCATATTTTCCAATATCATTTAATCTGGTCACCATCAATCACAGTTCAAACTGTGCCCTTAGCTGTTTTAGCCCTTAACATAGAAATACTTGTCTAATGTTATATCCTGTTTTCTTCATTGAGGCTAACTGTATATTATACTAATGTGTAAAATCACATCAGTATCAGTTAATCATTTACCATAACATTTGACTGTCTACAGTATGTCTAACATTGTCACTGATTTACCTGAACTGCCCAAAATGACAACAGCATACATTTTAAAGTTATTTAAATTATTGTACCTTTTTTGCATGGACAGTAACAGGGTAAATGTTATTCTTCATTTAAAACTTTTGGATAAATCTACCAAGACACTGACAAGTTCTGAACTGCTTACAGCTAATGTTAGTTTTTAATGTAGGGAACTACATGTAGGCCTATTGGCATGGTATTGACATGAGCTGTATGAAGTCCTTCTTGTCTTACCTCCAGTATACATCATGGCTGAAGAAGAGAGTACGTCCTGTTTCTGCTATGTGAACTGCTGCATCCACATCTTGGACCCAGACTGGAAAACCAAAGTTGCTGAGAGGTTTGGGCGTGCCCCTCATAAGAGAGCCTTTCACAGCCCAAAATGTGGATTCTGCATTTTTTTAAAAGAAAGAAATGAGAATGAAAATATAAAACAAACAGCAAAAACAATTTACCTGTCTGCAACAGTAGTCGCACTCTGAGCACTTAAAACGTTTCTCGTTGA
>JAODOY010080843.1:0-15243 GCA_025399855.1 Forbesichthys papilliferus | reverse complement strand
ATGGAGTCCTGTATGGGGCTCCAGTAGGGGACTCCATAGTTCTACTGGGAGACTTCAACACGCACGTGGGCAATGATAGAGATACCTGGAGAGGTGTGATTGGGAGGAATGGCCTCCGTGATCTAAACCCGAGCGGGCGTATGTTGTTAGACTTCTGTGCTAGTCATGGACTGTCTATAATAAACACCATGTTCGAACATAAGGATGCTCATAAGTGTAATTGACTCCGGATAAGTGGGAGAAGATGGATGGATGGATGTCTGTCTGGAGCATATATTTTCATGTGAATAAGATGTACTGTCACCCAAGCACAAAATCGTTATAGCCCAACCGTGTCCAAGGCTAGCTATTCCCCCTGAACAGACATCAGACCTTGTAGGCAGCCTTGAGTC
This sequence comes from Forbesichthys papilliferus, assembly GCA_025399855.1. Lineage (NCBI taxonomy): Eukaryota > Metazoa > Chordata > Actinopteri > Percopsiformes > Amblyopsidae > Forbesichthys > Forbesichthys papilliferus. The sequence goes on along the minus strand of JAODOY010080843.1, from coordinate 14,851 downwards.
CACCGTTGTCTGCAATGTTTTCACCCAGGGTTTGTTTCCCATTAAGAGACTCTTCATTGACAGTGTAACTGCTATACTGCTCCACCATACACTGAGTCTGCTTCTTAAAGGCCTCCACAGAGGAGTTCTTCCACCACGAACGCAGATTGCCATCTTTGTCATACTCCCTGCCTTCAAGGTAAAAACATAACGTGTTACTGTTACAGACACTGAAGGTATACCCAGTCAACAAATAGTTGCTAGGGTGAAGTAGTTAACAGAATCTTAATAACTTACAGTAATTCTTTTTTTTAAATAAGCAAACCAACAAAAAACAAACCTTGGTCATCAAAAGCATGGGTTAATTCATGTCCCATGACTACTCCGATTCCACCAAAGTTAATAGCTCTGGAATACAAATTTAAAATCGTTAATTTGAAGAGATGAATCATCATATTACAAAACTGCTGAAGATGTAATTTTGAAATAATGTTGTTATAAGTAGGAGGCGGAGAGGTATACATACTTAGGCAAGGAACGGCTGTAGAATGGCGCTTGAAGAATTCCTGCAGGCAAAACCATCTCATTTTTGGTTGGGTTGTAATATGCATTCACAGTTGGGGGTGTCATACTCCACCTAGACAGAAAGATAGATAAATACTTTATTTATCCCGAAGGAAATTGTGTCCAGCAAATATACATACAGCGTAACAGCAAACATACATACAACTGACCTGTGTTTAATATAGATAAAAATATATAAGATTAAATAAAATAGAAAGTCTAAAGTGGCCGTGAAGATAAGTATATTTATTACAAATGTAATTAAAAATGTGAGTAAAAATGTAAGTACTGCAGCTGACCTGGAGGTGGGGCAGAAAGGGGCATATTTATCGATTGTCTAATGCCAATTATGTTTCCTGCCATCACGAGAGCAGTTATACAGTTTGATGGCTAGGGGGACAAAATAGTTCTTTAAAAGTTCTTCTGGTAAAACAACGGTAATAATACCACCATGTGGGCTTGGTTTGTAGAAAGCAGCGGTATTGTGTTTATTCAGCATAGCTGGAAATAATGCCCCTCAAGAATGTATGACATCACTGGCAAGAGGGGCGGACAGTGGCATTGGCAGGGGCTGGTGTGGGGCATATACAGTATAGAGGCAAATACAAAGAGAGTGAGATAGACTCACTGGTTTCTGTTGGGGATCTTCCTCAGCTGATCTGCAGTTATTCTGGCTGAGAAGTTGTAGTACTGCATGACATTCTGGAAATAAAGGTCCGGCACCACCTCAAACTTGAAGTGCCAGGCAAGAAAATAAACAACAACAACAAAAAAGTTGTTTCATGTCAAACAACAGTAAATGAGAAAAGGTGCCTGTTCTGTTGTTGATTTAATCAACTGTGCAGTCCAAACACACATTTACCTACATCACTGAAAACTTTGTCAAGCTTGGTCAAATTCATGATGAACTGTGGATATCCAACCATGTTGTATATTGCATCTGCCTGTTATGAAATATAATGGAAACATGTAAGGACACATTGCTACACCAGGTGGCAGTGTGTGATCAATATAGTCCAATACATAACCAAGAGCAATTTGCAATACAGTAAGGCAACAGCGGAGAAGAAATAAAAGTCACCTTTTCTTTGGCTGCACTTTTAGTTTCTGGGTCCATCCAGCTCACATATTTAAGGCTGTCCTCAAAAGCCTGTTTGATTTCCATGACCATATCTTCGGCCTGGTGCAGACAAAGGGACAAATGATGATTTCCTACAAAAACTAATCTGGGACAGCGTTGGCAGCACGTTGATGCACTTACAATGGTCTTGCTGTCCTCGGCAAAGGTGGCTTTGACAAAGAGGGCACCCAGGGCAAAGCCCAAGGCACTGTCCGTGTCGCTGACACATATCTTCCAGCGCGGTGTGCAGCTCTGCGACATCAAAAACACACATCAAACACCCCACATATAGACCATGGTTTATAGATATAAACGTGCAGAGGAAGACTTCAAATGGATCTAAAGGGCAGTGCTCTGAAAATGTGCTGTGTGTTTTTTTTTCCAACACGTACACTACACGATACTTCGGCTTGAATGGGCGACACCTTGTCGCCCATTCAAAGGGGTGCTGTCGTGTTTGTACGGATGACCGCATCACCACGCTTCCACTTACTGTCTTTTTCTTTAAAGGACAAGGCAAGCCGAGGTATACAGTAGATGACAGTGGGATTAAGATGAACACAGGCCAATGTTTGTTAAAAAGGGGAAATTCGCTGATATGAAACAAGATAGGAGGCATAAACCCATCATTATCTTCATGTAGAGTACAGTATTTCTCACGCCACAGATTAACATGATACCCAATTATCTCTTTGTTTTATTTACACATTGAAAACAGTGGATGGCGGGAGAGGATTCTGGGAATGGATATTAAGGAAACTATGACAGTGAGAATAAAACAGATATTAAGAGTTTGGAGTAAGGCCTTTTAACATACACACAGGCACAGATAGACAAAGGGCTTTTTTAAAAAGCGAACGCGCGTGCACACACACACACACACGCACACACACACGCACACACTCACGCACACACACGCACACACACACACACGCACACACACACACACACACACACACACACACACACACACACACACACACACTCACTCACAGAGTCCTGCGGCTAAGAAAGCCCTGGGTTTATTATTGCAACATAACCCCAGCAGAAAAACAAGGAAAGAGAACAGGATCTTGCTTATATAAGAGCGGGGGTCAGGGGAGCCTTCGCAATGAAGCAGATACAACGATGTTCTCTACAACATCATCAGCCAGCAGCACAGTTAAGGATGATATAGCTTTACGAGTCCAACATCGCAGTGTTAATGCAATTTACAATTCTTGATTAAACTACTTGTTCTACCTTTTTTTCTGCATGTGTGAAATATTCAACAGATAATTGAGCTCTATGAGCCATTAGTTAGTAATTTATAACCAAATGGATTCTTCTACACCGATACTCAGTGTTTATACCGATTATCTAAAGGTGGGGAGGTTTTCTTCCATCAACATCATGTTTACCAACCTAACATTATGCATCTTTCTGTTACTATCTAATGGTCTCTCTCACCTTCTTTGTACCATACATGACTTCAAGAAATCTTTGCTCAGCATCCTGGAATCTTTGGTCCAAAACAGACATCATCTTTCTCACCACCTTCATTATCATGTAGTTATTAAGAAGGCTGCAAGAAAAATACCACCTTTGTTTATTTCTACTGTTTATTTCTCTACTGGAGTACATCAATGGCATGGTACTATTTTAATATTTTTGTATTTCTTACATTTATAGTGTTTGTCCCTTCTACTCCAATTTTAATACTCTTTTTTCATTTGAAGTACATATATTGTATTGTATTGTATATTGTATTGTATACATGTATTTCCTTATGATTGTGAAATAGTTCATATAGCCTATTACTACTAATACTACTACTATTAATAATAACAATAATAATAATAATAATAATAATAATAATAATAATACAAATGAATCATAATAATCATAATAATAATAATAATAAGTATTATTATTGTTTCTGACCTTTTATCTGTGGTATTTATGAGATCAGAAACATTCTGGAGGTACTCCTTTGCATAAACCACCACAGGCTCCGTGTCCTTGAGTGCCACAGGAGCAAATACCTCTGTGAGGTAAGGCATCCAGTCCACTGCTGGCGCCAGAGTCTACAAACAAGGGAACAAACATTTAGGCACACAAATATGCATGACATGCACAGCCACGCCATAAATCTGTAGGCCATCTCTCACTGCCAGATCCTTGGCCTCCATCTTGTGGTAGATGAGCTCCTCATCCCTCCTCTCCTCCTGGGGAACAGTGATGTTGGCCAAGGTGGTTTCAAAGTCTACAATCTCCTGCATAATCTTTAGAGACTTCTCCTTTGAACCACCCAGAAGGACCCCTAACTCCACCAAGAAGTCGAGGTATGCCGTGAGATACTGCAATGTCAAAGTGTGTAAGGGAGAGGATATATAAATCAAAACCCTTAAATAAAACCCAGTAAATAATCTGAACATGTGAACACAGGCATTGTGAAAACATTGAATACAGTTCAAAGTCTGACTAAGTCTGAAACATCATCTCTTATTAATTCACAGGCAAAGCTCTTTCATATTGGCAATAATCTAATTAAATTAAACTAATTAAATTTAGATTACATTTAAATGGAAAAACAACATATTATTATTAGGATTATTGTTGTGGTCGTTATCACAAATACTTTATAAATTGCTTTTATTTGATTAGCATCAATCTCAAACCTATCCTTCTGTTCTTAAATGCAAATCCATTATGCAAGGCCGAAGTAAAAAAGGAGACAAATCAATTTACCTTTTCGTTTGCTGTTTTGTTAAGGTAGTAATCGCGTGACGGCAGTCCCAGACTGGACTGGTCAACCTAGGGTTCAGATTGAGGTTAAACAGTATTCTAGTTCTTAACATTTGTGAACCAACATGAAAAATTGCACATACACGAAACCTCTGCCATCTGAAGTAGCTGAGTGTATAACAAGTTCATAACATTGCATTATGTAAGATATTTAATAATAAATAATAAATATTGCGATTTGGTCAAAAGTGTTCTTAAGTATTTTTGTATGAATTAAGAAACATTTTGTTGAATAAATGTAAGTCTCTAAAAGCTGTTTTCCCACCTGTATAATGTTACTGTTGGAGTTTTTAGAATCAGTGCTGACAAAGACAGTGAAGAAAGGCGAGGCACGGTAACTTGCGGACACTATACGCAGAACCTCTTGGAAGTTATTCTTGTCCCATGGACCAGTCAGAGCCCACCCCCCTGTCTGAAAGAGATTCAGCAGATCTTCAGTTACAACTGCATGCAAAACCATGATGGCACTTAATAATGTAATTATTAGAAAGAGAGAAACCATCTGAAATCACTGCTGTGTTACAGATAGAACGATGGATAACGAAAAGGAAAACCGTCTACCTGATTTATGAGTTCCTGTAGCGGCTGAGCCCCTAAAGTCTCTATCTTGGCTTCATTCATGCAGGCTTGATAATATTTCTGGGCCTTTTCCTCTGCATTACTTAGACCCTTCATTGTTGTGTTTTCTATAATAAAAGGAAAATAACGTTTAAGTGTAGCACAGCAGTAAAATCAATAGCCTACATGCAGGGCTGTAGTACTTGAGTCCTGTCTTGGACTCAAGACGCTTTATCTACATCTCAGACTCGTCTTGCACACGTTGGTATTAGCACTCTCAGACTCGGCCATTGGACTCGCCACATATTCTAGATGGACTCGACCAAGGCCAGTCGAGTTATTAGTCGAGTTCAGGGTATTTCCTGCATAGATAATTACTCGCCTCTGTTATTTACAGAGTGCCATACTGGTCTGTTAAAATATTTTTGTTACGGAGAATGTGAGTTGAAAAGCATAGCCGGTCTACACCGCATTACTATTACACCATTTAAAAGCGGAATGAACAGAATGAATAAGAAGGGATCGGGAAAACCAGCGGGCACAGTCAAATAATATAACATTTTAATTTACATTTATATTAGCCCATTTAAATTACTATTGCCGTGTTCATTTCAACTACCATTCGGCTCCATCCATGGTTTGGTTCATCTAAGCTTTGAATCAAGTCGTTTTTCTGCATTCGTGGAATAAAGATTATCAACTTCAAAATAATTCCTGGAAACGTAGGCTATAAACAAATCTCCACATCTCTTTTAAAGTCTCACTTAATATTGATTACATGTAGCACTGAACATACTGATTAAAGTAAATATTACTCAAATATTCAACTTAAAAAACTATAATAATTTACAATATATTACTATTCCACTCCCACAAACTATTAGCCTACATAGAAATGTCATAAAATGGAGGCTACAATTTATTTAACCTGACATGCCAGCTATCTATGTATGTTAGACACATCCATCTGGGAAACTGTCTATTGAAACTAGTTTAAAAGGGCAGGCACTTTCACAAAATACTTGGCAGGTGATTGGACAGACCTGTGACCCAACAGAGCCTGTTAAATCCACTCTTGCAGTAGGAAAGTCAGGAGAAGATTGAAAACATATTGTCCATTGAGAAAAGCCTTTTCCTTTCTAATACAGTCTAATAAAACTGATGCTTTTATTCCATCACCTACGTTTACTTTTGTAGGACCTGCCGTTGCTTTTTTCAAGTTGCTTTTGTCACACCTAAACCACGCCTGTAGCTAACAGGCGTGGTTTACCAGCCTGAAACAAAACCATTTCCAAGCTTTAAAGACTGATTCTTAAGGCGAATCGCGTGAGGGTACAATGTATTGCTACCTCCTATGAGAAATACAATGTGATACAGTCTGTGATTGTAAGAAAGTCAATAGGTTTTCTATATTACAGCTCATTGTCAAGGGGAAAAATGATAGGGTACAGACATGATACACTAGCCTACTAAAAGTTAGCTTTTTTAAAAATATAAGTAGGCTATCATTGACAATGCTTAATGTTGAGCCCTGCTTAAATTATAGTCTCAAATGGACTTGACTTGGACACCTCTGGACTCGGCTTTCTTGATTTTGACTCAAATGTCTTTGGACTCGGTCTTGACTTAAACTCGACAAGCCCTGATCTTCGATTCGACAAAGGTGGCCTTGACTGCCTACAGGTAGACAAGCACAATCTTATTAATCTTTTACCTAATAAATGCTTCATGACAAGCATGTTGTTTTCCCAGAGGTCACTGAAAGGGCCCCATCGGGATTTGCCTTCAGGCAAGGGATTGCTCTTCACCCAACCCCCACAGGCAAAGTTGTAGAAGTCATGGCATGGGTCTACAGAGCGGTCTAGAGACCCCATGATGGTGCTGGAAACAGTTATGCATGACTCTGTTAGGCACATGCCTGGATGAGCTGCAGACATGGAGGGGAAGTTTAAAAATAGTAAATAAACACAGTATATACTCCTTGACAAGGCACTGGCTTTATATCCTTCCTGGAAGACAGTGTTATCTTTCAATTTTTTAAACTTTACATTTCAAAGGATGACAATGAATGGTAAGTACAAAACTTTTTTCCAGAAAGGCAATCCAAATATCTAGTTGTTTGTCCTAGGCCATCTGGAAACCATTATTTTCTCGAAGTGTATCTGCCAAGATATACAATCTTGAGAGTAATCTATGCTTCTCAAAAACCAACAAAACTAAAAAGCTCAAGAGGCTACAGTAGGATAAGGACATCACTCCTGGAGGAAACAGTGATAGAGAACAATTATACAACTCATTACAGTACGTATTTTTATTTTTCTGAATAATTTGTTGCTGATAGAGGTTAAAACTCTTCTCTATAGCCCTATTACATATACATGTGATGTGACCACACTGTCTTTAACAACTGACAAAGGCATTAAAAAACTCACTAAGTAAGCATTATTGATTAACAAAAACAGAGAGGCGTAGCATAGATTAAAAACACAGTAAGAGAAACAGGGCCTGCCAGAAATACAGTACACAGATATTAAGACATTGAAGTTCACATGACATGACACATGGAAAATGCGTAAGAGGTAATAACACCAAGCCTTTGTGGATGCCTTAAACTGTCAATGTATATAAAGCAACACTTCCAGTTTTAAAGGCAGATGATCTTAAAAATGGCAGTTCTGTTAAACATTGTCTAGCATAATAAAAGTGGATTAGGTAGTTATATGACTTGGTATGCTCCTACATCGTCAATTACTTTGTACAAATTACTTGAGGGACAGCCCCGTAGAAATATATAGGTCAACCCGTGTTATTTTAGGAACAAGCATATTAATAAGGAATAAGCAAGACCTCCATATTTTTTCTGGTTCAATACAGTAATGATTAAGCTGTCAGGTGTCTGGTACTTTCACTACACCCTGATAATCAGGAACAAGGAACAAGAACCGGTTAAATAGCAAGCACATGTGGGTAGTATGCAAAGTGTTGGGACGTAGGGTTTAGAACGACTCTCGCTATTACTTATAGTATAGCACTTCCTGCTATGGGACAGAAACAGAACAGCATTTTACATATCATCTAGTTGACAGTTGTTGATCAAGTGAGTGTCATAGCAACACTTTGTCCTTATGTGGCATAAGACACAGGCAGCCCACATTCTAAATAAGGGCCGGCCGAGGTGAGCGGAGTATGTTCCTTTAATATTTCTAAGTAGAGTTTGCAGTGGGTGGTTATATTGAAGGAAGTGGCCTTTAGATTTCCTCTGCAAATAGAGGTGATGGCTGATTTTAATTGTATTTGGAAATATGTTATATACTTTTATACTATACTTATATACAAAGCCCCAAAAATGTTAAAACAGAAAGATGGACAGATTACCTAAATTGCTGACTGTCTTTTCCTTAAATCAAGTGTATCCTTAATAATTTGATTTATTTTAATGTGAAATAACGGGGATCAAGATGTGTGGATTTGATACGCATGTCTGCTTCACAGAGACAACAGCAGGTGTCCTTAATATGTCTACAGGCATTGTAGGTGTGTCATCGTGATGCAATGTTTATGGAGAAGGTCAAACTCACTCTGTTTGTAAAAGATCCCAGCGGTGATGAGAGCAATGAAAAAGGCAACAGCCAGAACACACACCGAAAGCAGCAGTCTTTTCTCTCTCTGGGTCTTCTCCGCCCAGCAGATAATGCTTTGTGCTGGCCGAATATTGACCTGTTTACAATGCAAACCATGCACACAAACACACACACACACACACACACACACACAGACATAACTGAAAAACACACGCAAACACACCTGTATGTAATGTAACACCGTGGCTTTACATGTCAACATGCAGACAACGTACATACAGTACTTTCCCCATGTCCTGTAAAATAGCTAATCATGGCTTTGTCTCGATGTTAGGTCTGATTTCAAACTACTGTCTTGTGTGGCTTTTCGAACCCTCTGTACATACTGTAAAAAGGTTGTGCTTTCTTCTATTGTTCCCGGAGTTCTAGTTCAGCAGGTAACAATAACAGACATTGTGTCTTCGCCCCAGATTAGGTCCAATTGTGATGTTAAACCAAATCTGTTTCGATATACATTAAAAAAAAGTGGTGTCACTGGGCAAAACATTTTTCTTGGTACTTTAAGAGTAAGACTGACGTTTGTGAATATCAATATGAACTAGAGCCACTGTCTCAATTACAAAGAACACTTCCCACACTCAAATCAGACATCAAATATAAATGGGAGCGAATTGGATGTATGCAAGCATGCTGTTACACCTTTTGTGTCAAATAACAGGCATGTTGACGACGGAACCAATGGGACAATGTGTCTGGGAGTCCAGAAGCCTAAGCACTAAACCAGCATGAACCTGAATGCAGCACAGATTGAGGTCTTAATTTGTATTTTGGAATTTACTTTTACAAGTAAAACTCAATTGACCCAGATGTGCATTAGGATGGGATTATCTTTATTAGCCATGATGAGAGTTCAAGAGTCAAACTAACGTCCAATGTCAAAGTCACCACAGGGATTCCTAATCTCTGGGAGTTTAGCAGGTTTGGGTTGGTTTGGATTTAAACTGGCCCCTAAGTGTAATTGAGAGGATCCCACATGCCAAAGTATGTGGGATCACACAGCATCACATTTTCTAATAAAACATTTTTATGGGATTTCTGGATTTCCATTGAAAAACTAAATTCCTCATTCTCAGGTACTGTACCAATTATAAACGACTAAGACCTAAAATGGAATACATCTGTTTGTGTGCATGCAAGTGTGTTCTCTACAATTCCACAAGTTTTATTGTCCACTACTTTACAAACCTGGGATAAATCTACAAAGTCTCATAGTTTATTTAAAAGACAACTAAAGTCAACCCTACATATTACTGTAAGGCAAGACACCACACCATACTAGGCTTATTGATTTCCCTTTAAAAACAATATTTATTTGTATTACAAGTTTCTTGCAATAATTACAATATATAAATGAGGTGGTAGATTTCAACGATTGTTATTGCAAATTTTCTTTTGTTTTATTGTGATAACAACCCCTGCAGTCAGACCTACTTTATACATAGCAGTTTATAAAGAATATTGTGTTTAATGGAATAATTAAAAAACACTATTCACATGTGTAACTAATGCATTATGTTGCACATATTTTAAGAACAAATCAAATTAGAGAAGATATGAAAAAACACCTATGCATAAGTCTAGTGTATATTATGCACTTATGAATCAGTTTGTGAAATGATACATATGGGAAAGCCAAGAAAAATAACTTGAACATTTTATATTCATGTGGTGCCTTGCCCAGGGGTTGCATTGTTTACTTTAAGTTTCCAGTATGTAGTTGATCAGGTTGTGTACACAGGTTATGATCCTAGATATATTTTAACATTCCATATATGGTATATTTACTATATATACTATATATACAGTATATAACATTGCATGTTTTTTCATCAACAAAGTGTGGTGTTCCCCCCGGGTATAAGGTTGGTTTAGCTACACCCAGCCATAGACAACAATACAACCTTAAGCATCTGTTACTAGTGTTACTAGAAAATGCCAAAATGGATATCAGAGATATAGTCTTTGTTTCCAAACAATGCTGTTATATGGCACATGTTAACATTAGACAATACTTTGATATATTATACACTGTAATATTATGTGATAATCTGAAATGACATTATGTGATATGATATATGATTTGATATTTCATAAACAATGATTGAAAACAAAACAGTGCAAGGTTGGAATGCTATACATTAGCTCTAGTGTGCAAAGGCAACAAAAGGCAGAAATAAAACAATAAAATGTTTATTCAGTGCCATAGTACACAGGAATAGATAACATTTTTAGTTTTAGCTCCATGCGTGTGGGTGTTAAAATGTTTTACTTATCAATAAGAAACAGATTCACTTTTGTAACAACATTTATTTTTTATTATTTTTTAACTGAAAGAATTACTGTTTCAAGATGCATTGTCTCAGGTTTCCTGGTATAATTATATTAAATATTTTATGAAATCCTGTGTGTATCACCAATGACTTACTGTATATAAAACAATTTTAGTGTAACACGTACTGTACCTGCATGGGCGATGATGGGTAGATCTCCTCATTATTGGAGTCTATTAAGTCCTCCTCATCCAGTGTGGCTCTCTTGTATGTTGACATCTGAAAAGTCAAATGCAAAAAGGTCTCCCTCAGTGTTTCCATGATGCTTAAAACTCCTTCCTCATACACATATCAGTGGTGTAAGGGTTTTATTTTCGATGACTCAGTAGCTGAGATTCCAGGGTCTGTTTTTCTTTCTTATCCATCTCAAAGCATCCCTGTTTGGTAGGTTTTGGGTTCCTATAGTGGCCCATTTGGTTCAAAACAGACACAATCACACCCAAAGCAACCCAATATGCAACTTTTTAACACTTAGACGCCCTGGCGGCAAATCTCAATGCTCCACCAAAAATCCTCCCCTGAAGAAATGTGCTTCTCCTTCATTCCTCTGAGTCAACCTTGTCGATCTTGTTAAGTAAACTCCTCTCTCAACTTTCATTCAAAGGCCAGTCTGTCCAAACACAAGACAAGGGAGGTGACGGAACTGGCGAAAAACAGGAAGAAGCATTGACTAAATCGACTTACATGACCGGGAAGTGTGTGCAAGAGAGTGTGTGTGTGTGTGTGTGTGTGTGGGCATTCCAAAAACAGAGTGTATGCAGTTGGACGGGAAGGGATCCTTACCAGTCGACTCCCACTGACTCCCACTGTCTCGGCTATAGGATGTGTTGCAATGGGAGGAGGAGCCCGAGAGATGGCCTCCTCCCACTACATGCTTTGAGTCGTTGCCCGGGGTAACTGTTACCTGATAGGCCTGATAGACGATTGTTGCTTTGCCTGTTTAACCCTTCACCCACATGGCTGCTAAGCAACACACAATCTGATTTAAAGTGTTTTGTGTGACATAAAAAAGTACATTAAAAAAATCTGTAGTAACAAATGCATAATTATCTAGGTGAATATTACTTTCAGTAATAAAGGCAGTTAGATGCAACAAATCACAAATTGGGAATATTGTATATTAATCACCTTAAACAATCGCTCAAGGATTAGTTGCATACATCTGATGACACAAACAAGTATTAGCTATTTAATTATACAATTTCTACTCGCACTAAAAAAAAAGTTACTTTCAGGTATGAATTCAAATTAGCTGGCATAAATAATGTCTGGCTACAGTCTGCAGGTCAGACTACCACCAAACCACAGACTCTTAGAGAACAAGCAAACAGCCACACATGAAATCTTATGACAATAGCAAAGGAGTGAACCATGTCAGAGAAAGAGAGAGAGGGAGAGAGAGAGAGCGAGAGCGAGAGCCAGAGGGAGAGAGACAGAGAGAGGGAGAGAGAGAGAGAGAGAGAGAGAGAGAGAGAGAGAGAGAGAGAGAGAGAGGGAGAGAGTTTGATTTGCACATAAAATGTTTTAGGTCACTTTCAACCACATATACTTTAATCTGACCTATAGCCGGGAGCAGGCTAAAAGTCAAAAGGTCATAACACTAGATTGGCCTGACCCAACTAACCAACACGCTCTAGCTCACTTCCTCTCTCTCACTCTGTCTCTCTGTCTCTCTCCCACTCATGCACATGCATGCATGTATGTGCATGTACACACACACAGTCAGTTTTGTGGTAATTATTGTAACAACAAAATGAACCAATATGTAAAGTAGGTGGAGATAGTACAACCATTACTGTAAAACAGTAATGGTCTTCAGAACCTTGTTAGAAGACGGAATAGTGGCATTGACTAACGCACGACGACGATCCTATGGGTGCACTGAACATTCCTCAAGCATGTTCTCCCTTTGAGTTCCTTCTTGGCACTAATGCCTGTGCAGATGGGCCTCGCTGGGTTGGCAGATGTTGCCACAGATTGCCTCTCCTGTGAAAAAGCCCTATGAAGTGACGGCCAGTCTTTCCTGTCTGTGACGCACACAGTAACCAACATAAAGTATATCTCATACTGTAAATGAGGGCTGAGGTTCTGTCGCGGACGTCATGAATCTCGAGAGTTTGTATCCAGTCTACAAAACACAGCTGTAATATGGTGCTTGGAACTGTTAATACCAGGACTGTGTCACCTTATCTAAACCTGCTAGGTGTATACCTGCATTGCATACTTCATTCACCTACAGTATCGCATGTAGTCAGCTTCTGGAACTCAGATAAACATGGGCCTCTCAAGCAAACGGTGCCCTTTCGCCACTTTTAGAAGCTACAATTAACCGGTCGTATTCACAAATTCAGTTTGTTCCAGGTTTCAAATAACAAATGGTGAAGGGCCTTTTTGATACTACAGTACTGCATGTGTTCTCACGGCGCATAGCTGATGAGAGGCTATGAAAGGTCAATATTCCAGGACTTCTGTGGGACCGTGGTCTCCAAACAAGACTGTAAACCACAAATATGCGTCACTAATTCGTCACTGATTCCTCCAAACCAATGATTATTTGTGGCACACAGAGGCATTCTCCAGGAAACACTAGAGTGTATGTTTGTGTTAGACTGTTGCATGTAGCATGCAGCCTACTGCATTACATTAAACAAATTACACTTACAGCAGGAATAGCAGCAGCAAGCAATAGATAAATACTACCAGTAATATAATGATAAAAGATGCTCACAGAACCAAAGAGGAGCTGTGTACAGTATACTGTAGTTGTGTTGCTAATGCTTGGCATTTGGCCAGCAGTGATTTCACATCAGAAAAAAGGAACCTCCATTCAGTATCATTATTGAAGGGCCTGTTAGATACTTGAACCAAAGGTGGCTTCAGTCAACAATGACACAATTTCCCCTTGTTAGTTCATCTTGAAATATGACCCAGTTCTGTAATCCTCTTATGGGAATAATAAACAGTTATTTAGCAGACGAAAGAGGCATATGAGCGTCAAACACCAAGACCATGCCTATCCTGCCCAATCAGTAATTACACATTTGTCTGCACTGCATGAACCTACAGTATGGGTTAATGACAATAAAAGTTTAATTTAATTACATTTACTGTAAATTCTTAAGATTCTGTATGATGAATATTGAACTTCAGCAAGGCATATCTTTTCCCACAACCTCACCGTTAGATGACCTCACCGAATGAAGTAAGAAGGGCAATCACTGCAGCCAGGAGCACATTCCAGAAATACCACCATGACTAATGTAAACATAGCCACACTCTAAGACCCTCTATTGCAAAAGGATCATACAAGCATGTGAAACCCAGTACAAATGACACGTTCATAATCATCTGATTAAAGTTGAAGTTGAAACTGGGTATAGCACAAGGACACAATTCGCAATGCCACCTTACTGTAACTCACAAACAGCTCACATGATGTCCATGGTTGTGACTGAAATTCGTAACAAATTTGCCTGTGTACTCTAATGACGCTACCCCTGCTCATGCGGTTCCAGCGTTTGTGAGCTGGGGATAAAAAAAGTTGTCTCAGAGTCCTCTGACGTCAGAGCAGCACTGGAAATGTCTTCCTCTAGGGTCTACTTGTGTTTCCTTTCCAGAAAAGACCATGATAGTGTTGGGAAAGGGATACTTTCCCAGGCCAACGTCAACGTCAGTGATTTCACAATGACATTCTTCCTTTATATACAGTATAACAAAAACAAGTAGCCTACAGCACTAGTTTTTCCGAATGTAGCATAGGCCACAGCAACACAGCAACAGCTAGTGAGTAGGCCCAACTGTTTTTCTGTTGGCTATCATATAACTACTGTATGTACAGTATATATGCATATCATTATGTATTATGTGTATAT
>JAODOY010080832.1:0-15245 GCA_025399855.1 Forbesichthys papilliferus | reverse complement strand
ATGATGGTGGCCACACAAAATATTGACACTTTGGGCCCAGTTTGGACATTTTCACTTAGGGGTGTACTCACTTTTGTGAGATACAGTACACACACCTTTATTTGGCAAGTAGGCTATTCTATATCTTAAGGCAAACAGAACAGTAATGTAGGCTATAACGTAAAACAATTTATGTGTTACACTTTTCACATGCTCTTTTTTTAAGAGCTGAACATCACTGATGTTGCTTATCTGAAATGCACTTACAATTAATAAATAATAATATATTAATCAAACATAAATGATTACATCTCAACCGTCTAATATTTAAATATGTATGGCTAGGCTAAGGGATTAAAATGATGACTGACCCTGTCAAACAGAGCAAATAGCTCCTCCAGGGCAGGGCTGACAGGTATCTGGAGAAAGCTGGCAAACTCCTGGATGGTTATGCGTCCTCCCTTACAGGAGCTGGCCATGGCTGCAAAGCCCTCAAGCTCCTTCTTCACATTGTCCCACTTCAGGCTGGGGGAGAGCGAGCAGCGTACAAGGACTTGATGTGATGAGGCGGAAGTGAAGTCAGGTCAGCATGGCATTGGCTGAAGGAAATATATCATCTAACAACATCTCTATAACCCAACACACGCATGTAATGTAGGGCTGAACGATAAATTTAATTTGCGATAGTATCGCGATATTAGAAAATGCAATATTCTAACCGCAATGGCTGCGATTAGGAAGATTTTGAAGTTATGCAGCATGTCTGTAACCTGACATGCCTGAGGAATTGTTGTCACAGATCCATCTGGGGAGCCGTACATTAAAACTGTTTGTACTTTCAAAATAAACTTTGCAGTTGATTGGATGAACCATCTGGTCGTTTTCGCTGTTGGCACCATGGTCG
Organism: Forbesichthys papilliferus; assembly: GCA_025399855.1. Classification (NCBI taxonomy): domain Eukaryota; kingdom Metazoa; phylum Chordata; class Actinopteri; order Percopsiformes; family Amblyopsidae; genus Forbesichthys; species Forbesichthys papilliferus. The sequence continues at coordinate 14,362 of JAODOY010080832.1, read as the reverse complement.
GCACACCTACATCACGCCCATATGTTTGGAAAACCAGGCAGGTGTAGCTATAAACACAACGCTCTTGGAAAGTTGCTACTTGGACACATTCAAAATTATTCTAAGGCTTTCCAGACTGATTCTCACGGTGAAATTAAACTGAAGCTCGAGAAATCAGGCTGGTCGAGCAAGGCTAGCACGTCTGACCAAGGGTTAAGGCTGTAGTGTCAGGCTTCCTGTCATCCTCTTGCTGTGCTCTTCCTGTACCAGTCATGTTCACCAATCAGAAATGCCTCAAGGTGACTGCGTATACGCCCACCAACAACTAATGAAAAACGTGAATTACAAGGAAAAGCATTCGTGATGTTGCTTACATTTCCTCCGCTGATTATCAGTTCAACGTGGAGAAACAAAGAGTTTAATGTTGAGGAATTATTTGTTAGAACAAGCGAGTTCGCTTTAAAAGGAGAAGATTCAAATAAACGTTGCTCCTGAGTCACTGAGGCACGCACAAATCAGGTAGGCCATAGGCCAATAGGCCATATTTTAAAATAATGTTTAGGTTTATGCTTGCGGGATGTAAGCCTAACTGCATTTTCTTGGCAATTCAGATTATCGTTCTTTATTTTAAAGCTGGACCGGCCGATTCCGATTATTGTGACTTGTTCAGATTTTTATAAACACCTTCATGAACTCAACTCCAGGGGTTTTGCAGCTGGGCGCCAGAGGCTATAATTTTATATCTACAAGGCAGAAGGAAGCCAGCGTCCAGTTCATTAATAAGACATGTAACTTACTCTTTTCAGTGAGATGAAAATGTTTATTCCAATAGCAAATTGTGAATATAACAACTTCCTTGAAAACGTAATAATTCGGGGCGCATCGCATTACGAGTTTCGCATTAACATTACTCCTCTGCATGCTCGACGTGTGTTTATGTTTGTCTGTGTGTGCTCGATAAGATAGTTTCAACATTAATGTGATGCCATGACATATCAGTCATTGATTGAGATTTAACTCGTGAACAAAAAGTCAGTGCGATGCATACATCCTGCATTCGTATAAACGTACAAAAATTAATTGTATGATTGGGCATAGCTGGCTATCTTTAGAGTGGTTCAGCGCCCATCAAGGTGCCAAGTCAGACACTGGAATGACCCCAGGGTGCACCCCATTGTCAGTGAGGGGGTCATAACGAATGGCTCAACATAATTTCAATGTCAGTTATTGTTTACAAAATTACATAAGAATTATTAGGCTTATCTTATTTATTATTATTTTTTAAATTGACATGGTAACAGTCATTCGTGCTAATTGCTATAGTTCTAATTTTTGCATTAGGATATAGAGGAATTCAACTTTGGTCTCATTAGCTCATGTAGTAATGCTCTACCATCACATTTTAAGTCTTGAACTAAAGCTCGACTTAAAAAATAAATTGCGTATGATAATATCTGACAATATTTGTCAGTATAATCGCAAATCGATATTTTCCCAAAATCGTTCAGCACTAATGTAGTGTTAAACATGTTCCATAATAATAAGATAAGTATTACATAAGTATTTATGATTAGGTTGAGGCGACGCCAGTAGAGTATTAGCACAGTAGAGGTCACCCTGGGGGAGTTTTAGGAGCTTTAACAGTTTACAGACCAGACAGAAGGTTTACCTGCTTGCTGTAGCACTATACAGTTCTAGCCTGGCTGTATGAGAGATGACCTCCCAGATCAAAATGTATGTAGGTAACCCTTTAAATGTAACTCATTATAATTAGTAGTAGCAGTATTACATTGCTTTGTATTTATGTATTTGTTAATACAATAATACAGTAATAATAATAATAATAATAATAATAATAATAATAATAAGGTAATACCCAAATGCATCTTCCACTTAAGTAGTCTAGGTGTTTCTATTGAGAATGAGATAGGCTAAGGCTGATTTAGGAGTGCATACTTAAGTTTGCGGCTGATTTTGGTAAACTCCACCAGGCCAGTCTCCATAGGCAGAGTTAACTCTCCAGCAGAGATCATGAGGCGGCAGTCTTCATATGTGTGGTCTGTCACAGGCACCTTCAAAGCCCTACACACACACACACACACACACACACAGATCATATACAAGGAAGTGTGTGATGAATGAATGCTATTTTAACATTGTTTCACTATTTTGTATGGTTCGTATATACTGTACCTTGGGTGTAAAATACTTGTTTTGCGTTAACCTGGTAGGAATTTTAAAACTAGCCTGATATATGTATGCATTAAATTCACAGAAATGTAAATAAAAACGTACTGGGCCATAACCGTTCGCACATTATTGGCAAAAAGAGCAGGGCATTTCTTCTCCTCTTCTGTGGGGATCTGAGGAGGCAAGAACTGAGAACAAGAGGAAACTGATGAGAAATATCACAAGCACGTCAACAAGAAAGTGAACCTTAGCCGTGAGCCCTAGCAACACCATAGTCCTCTGGACATGATATGGCTGTCTGTTGAAATAGGCCATTCGTCAGAAGCGAGTTAGCCAGGGTCTGTGTTGGCCACATGATTACGTCCAACATTACCATAACAGTAATGGGAGAAATTGGAAAACTGCAGGATTTAGCTACCAGATGGTTTCAGTTTCTCATTTAAGTCAAGTACTGGTATTGAATAAAAGAAAAAAAATAACATCCACGGCATCTTGCCTGTCTTGAAAAATAGGCACACTTTTAGTAGTGTTTAGTAGTGATAGTTAATTCTACTGTGTTAAGCTAAATAAAAGTGGTTGCTTTTATTTTAGAATTTCAATTAATGAGAAATATCGCTCCGATGCCTATCAGAATAAAGGTGAAGTGAAACGATTCAGTCAGCAAACGCCTATTTGTCAAGACAGACACACAAACATACACACACACACAAGTCTAAATACATATACAGAAAAAGACATACACACATATAACTACACACATATAAGTCTACTCACTTATATCCACATTCACAATTAAATAATAATAAAAATAAACATATAATAACATAATTGCTAGCCCATTCAGTTCCTTCAGAAACTGCCATAAACCTTCTAGTTGTTGTTGTTGTTGTTGTTGTTGTTGTTATTATTATTATTATTATTATATGGTTTAGGCCTACCTCTATTTCTACTGTGGTGTAAAACTGGGACAAGGTGAGAAGCAGTAACATCTTCCTAGAAAACAGATCAAAACAAATAAATAAACACAAACAAATCTACATAAATCTACATAAAACTACATGAAACATTGACACATCTGGGAAGTCATTCTTTCCAAATGTAATTTCAAAGCAGATGTCTCAGATCCAAGGCCCTTAGCTAACACTTCCTTCCCCTTTGTGTGGTCAGAAAGCAACAGTTAGTAAAAGAGAAAACCCTGGTCACGTCCCATAACAATGTTTCTCACCAAAGAAGAAAACATATGGCATGGCATATTTTACATTACACTCTAGAAAGACACTGTGGGGTGAGTTACATGATGTCCCTGTTTATCTCTATTACAATATGTAGAGTCTTGATAATGAAGATCAAGATGAGATTTAACGTCATAGACAACATTCATTATTTTGCAATGTAGCAACTGCATATGGTATATACTACGTTTTGCTCAAACTAAATTGGTAGAAAACTTCTGATACTTACGAACTGAAACCTTGCCAAGTCCAAGTTACTGTGTCCTGTAACAAAATCAATTCTAGTCAGTCAACTGTTCTAACAACAAATAATGAACATGCTGTAACATGGGGGTTATACATAGAGTGTAAATATGTGCAATTCTGGAGTTCACAGGAGTGAAAGCACACCCCCTGGAACTCAAATCTGCATACATATGCTAAATATGGAAATACAGATATATACTGTATATCTACTAGGTATATGGCACAAAGGGAATTTAGGATGGACAGCCCTACCAGTTTGTTGGGATATCTCAAAAGCACAGGCTGTACTGGAACACCTGGGATAAAGGCTCCTGATGATATATATATAGACAGACAGAGATAGATATAGAAAGATTGAGTGAGAGAGATTGATATAAGTCAGTTAGTACTCTAAATATTCTTATTCAAAATAATTATTATAATGCATTTTTATGTTCTTTGATTTGAGAACACTTGCACAGTAAAGTTGTTACAGTGATAAATTAACAGAACTGTAAACATTATCTACAATTTGTTTGAGATGTGAACTTCACTGAAACAAGATAACAACTCATTCGCTCTCCTTCAGCACAACATAATATCATACACCTTTTACAGAAGAGTTCATATTGGCAACGTACGATGTATAAGCACCAAAACGTATTGCTCCTGCAGTAGGGATGCACGATATTGATAAAATGTGATATTGCGATATTGATCATGAAAATTGCAATATCGATATAAATTTAGATATTTTTAAACATAAGTAAAAACACAAAGGTTATGGGAAAATGTATCAAAATATATTCATAACATATCTAAACAACACATTTTCACTTGAGTCATATTGGACTGGTACAACAACAGTTATTCCAAGCTACCAAGGAGGCATCTTTTTGGCCACTAATGTTTCCTCTTCGATCCCCATTATGTCATTAGCTTCCTCCTCCACACATCGTACTGCTCTGTCTGAATCAAACGGCCAATGGAGGCATCTCGCCAATAAATAAACTGAATATTGCACTTCCTGCTACATTTTCAATATGATATGAACATATCATATGTGATATTGCAATAACGATACTGAGTCAATATATTGTGCACCCCTATCCTGCAGTGTGCTCTACTGTCTTCAGCATTTGCATTTGGTGGCATAGAATGTTTTGTCTGCACGTCTCTAGGACTCTCTTTGTGCTACAGTATAGCCAAATGATTCATCTAGAGACCACATGCAAAGTGTGACTGTGCATTGTTTTGTTGTTGTCTTGTGTTTCACTATAGGTTTGTCTCTGTTGAGGCAAACAGGGTTAGATGAGAAAAAGCTGCTTGCTCTATCATGTAAAACATATCTCTTTGGACCAGATAACAGGGCCCTCAGGTTCAACCACCCACCTTGCTTAAACGTGATAAGACATGAGCGGTTTGTACAGGTCCCCTCCGGAAAAATCAGCACCTATAAACAAATCTTTATTATAGCCTCATGCGACATTTGATGTTTCACCATTGTAAAAGTTAGAGAAAAATGAATGAAATATACTCTTTGTATACAGTTGAATCATATATTATTATTTTATTAGATGGGCAGTTTATCTGCTTATATTCCAAAAAGGATATTTGTTGAAGTAAGAATTATTTTGGAGGTGTGTGTGCAGGTGAATGGAGACAAACAGTCAAGTGTATGAATGCAGACCTGTGGCCAGAGGCCTCCTGACTTGGCTCTGCTCTCTATCTCCCGGATAGTGTTCTTCCTGGAGTCAGGGTCCTGGCGGGACACCAAGACGGGCTGCAGGCAACGCACACACCCTGCACGCACACGCACACACACACAATCTTAAAAACAAGTTTGAACCACAATGAGTTAACATGTGAATGTACAACCAATAAACCTGGTAAGTTAACCATAATACCTGAAATATACATTAGATGCTTTAACTGAGTAAGACCTCAGAATAGCGTATTTAAAAAGGACAATCACATATATTGTGTTTTTACTTTCCCCACCTTTTGGTGGCTTCAAATGTAAGTGTTTAATCATATACATTATACACATTAGACACATGTTATTATACAAAATTACACATTTGTGATTGAGGCAATGTGGAGCTCACATTCTGGAGCATCAGTCCTGTCCAGTGACTCTAAACCTTTGAATGGTAGTGTAAATTAGCAGTTGGGAATCAATCACTAGTCACATGTATCACTATTATGGTCTAATGTAGCAAGGCCTGGTGTTCCAGACTACAATGTCAGCGAAGAAAACTGATCTGAGAGCAATAGTCGGGCAGAACCAGGCTAAGGGTTGTAGAGACAATACATGTGAGCTACAGTGCGCATCACATACATTATTCCCAACCCTCCTACAAACACAAACACGTTTACCAGAACGGACTTCGCAATGAGTAAACCACAACATCCCAACCCTATTATGACAGAACAAAAGTATAGAATGGATTCTCACTTCCAAAAACAGGCGTAGCCAGGTTCTCCATGCGGGACACAGTTGAGGGCAGACCTGCCACAATGCACACTATCCCATCAAAGAACGTGGAGTGGGGGGCCACGACCAGAATGGGGGCCTGGCTGCTACTGACCTGCGTACCCTTCACCACCACCTTGAAGCCCATGGCAAAGTAGTAAGCCCTGCCAATGGCAGCCATCACCCATCGGCACATAAACCTGGGAGACAGGCAGAACTGAATTCAGAGTTCCCAGGGTTTAGCAGGCTTGGCCCTCCCACTATAAGAACCATATGATTAGTAAAATATGTCGTAAAGAAATTACTTTGCTTGATTTGTCATTGCTTTAAGTGGTATGTAATATGCTACTTCATATCATACAAAGCGTACAGCAAGTCAGCAACGACATTGAGAGTTTGAGACAACCTGATGTATAGTTATTATAATTACAATACTGTACCTAACTTGCAATAGCTCACTTCTAAAGTTAATCATTTCCTTAATGTTGGTGAGCTAATAATGTCTCTGTGAAAGCTTCTATTGAAGACCACTTCCTGTCTAACAAGCTAAACTCAAGAGAAGCTATATATATGGTAGATAGAGAGAGTGGATGTGTGTGTGCCTTCTGTACAAGCCACAACATGAACCACAGGTGCTGCAATAAAAATGCATGCAGACAGAAAGATAGACAGATATTTGTTCTTCAGCTTGCTTCACTATAATATTTTAACAGTGTGGTTTTGTGGATTTACAGAATTAAAGAGTAGGCCTACAGGGTGCTTTAATTGGATGGTCCTACACTAATAGTTCTGTCTGTTCTGTCTTCATGATAGGCTGCGCACTTCTTGTGCTTGTGTCCTAGTTACCGTCTCCATCCAGTCAAGGGCTCCACAGCTCCTTTCAGAGGGTGCATGAAGGTGATGACGACTGCCACCGGCCACATCACCAAGAGCACCAGCGACATCAGAATGCCACGGATGGGCACCAGGAATATGCCACGGAGCACACACTGGAGAGAATACGCACAAAAACACAGACGGATAGACACTACTTTAGGGTTAAATAGCCAACGCATGCACCAATGAACATTAGGAGACAAAAAAGTCGGCTTCCAGTGTTTATAAAGTGTTTATAGCTGCCAGCATATTAGCAAGAGTGCAAAATAAAATTAATGCATTGCATTGTATTAATGCATTGCATTAATAAGTATCAACGGCATACTTTTTAATGTTGTTGTTCATAGGATAATATAGGCCCTTCTAAGAAAAATGACGCAGGCGCGTGTGAACGCGGAGGTGGACGGCGCGAGCCGTGAGTTAGTGATATCTAAACTCAATCTTAGTCTTAGGCTAAGTACAAAAGAGGAACAAGCAGAAACGTATAATACTCACTTTAATTATATCAGCCGGTGTAAAATTCGTATCTTGAACAAACGGATTTATGACCTCGGGCAGAAGCAGCGACTGTTGCCTCGGTAAGGCGAACACTCTCTGCGGCGGCATTTTGTATTTTGTGACAAATATCTCAGACGGGTCTCTGCTATCACTCAACTTCCCCGACCTGCGTCAATCTCTCATATCTGTTCATGTTGACAGACTGCAACAGCAGGACGAAGAGAACATGAGAAGAGCTGTAATCCGTATTGCTTTCGGCCCCTCCTACAACAGGCTGCAGCAGAGTCCTTTCTCCGTAATAAGTCGGTGGTAGCCTAGTAGTCATTGGGTAGAGCATAGCATAATTCGCGTTATGCATTCATGACCAATATGTTTATGTCCTTTAAACATAACTTTACTTGTGCCCTTATTACAAACATTGCGACATTATTACAAAATAATATAGATGGTCGTAGGGACCGTTTCCTCCCAACTCAGTCGTACTATATCGGCTGACGATATAACCTATAGCTACACAGGTCTGGGTAGCATAGCTATTTAATATATAAGATAAAGCACGTATCGTCTGATAAGCCAGATAGGCCCTATTGCGACTATTTATCTAGAGGAAAAAGACCTAAATATCGTTGAATATCCACCAATAGGCGAATACCCAGACACCTTCGCTCGGTCCCTTTTGACTTTAGCTTTTAAATTGGCCTAGCAGACTGTACTACAGTGTATTTTTGACATGGCCGTTCCATTATGCTTCTTTCGACAGGCTGTATCATTATACTAAAAAGACACATTTGATGTTGGGCGTAACGTGACGTGATGACGAAATGTTGTGTAATTACATTTCACCAAATGTCCATACGATGGCGCAATAAATGTAGTTTTCATAATACACACTAGGGCTACAGTACCGTGGAGCGTAGACCTACTAACAAGTATTTACAGCTAGTAGGCCTATTGAATGCCAAAAAAACAGATCTGTATTGTATCAACCATGAGGCATACCACGCATATTGTGTAATAGGCTTAGTGTATATTGATCATTCATATTTATTGTTGAAAAGAGTTTAAAAAAGAATAATGAATGAACAGTGAAAAAGCAAAACATAAAAAAGTGTATGAGAAAAAAAAACAGAAAAACTATTGTGGTACTCTTGTCACTATTCCATTATGCAGAAAACCTATAGTCCCAGTAGGCAACCTGTGCCTATAATCTTTCTTTAATATAGGGAGTAGCCTACATACAGTATGGAGACAATAATATGGTCTCCATTTAGAATAGATCCCCAATAGTCCTACACAAAGTGCTAACCAACTAAAAAATAATGTGGCCCATGAATACCCTCCTTTTTTCATCCAAAGCAGATAACATAGTCCCATAAGACAGTTACATAGAACAAACTTTAGGCTTTAAAGGACTAAAAGCAAAAGTCTCTGAAGCACCATTTTCGGTTGACATACATTCTCTAAATGTTTTTCACAATGATGACACAATTGTGGGTTAATTAAAACAATGAGAAATATAAAAAGATGTATCGTATACACTGTATTCTGAGTCATCGCATTTCCTGTAGCCATCACATTCCCTACAAAGGTTAAAGCATTCTTTGAGAATCAAATTAAAATAAAATGGCAGTGTCTCACAGCACAATATAGCACTGTTTTCTAAAATGCCATGTCGACATACCTGATGTCTGAGATTTTAACTAATCAAATCTAAACAAACCAATATAAATGGGGTACATAACATACATTTTCATCATCATTACAAATCAAAAAATAACAAAATATTCAGTCGGTTCAGCTCTGGCAGAAAGCACTGTTTCTACTAAGCTGGGGCTGGTTATACAGACTGAATGGTACACTGACGGTCATGAGGGTGTGGGGTTGCTTGACTGAAACCCTACGATGGCAAGCAATATGGTGACATCCAGCAGGCTGTGTCTTCATGAGGTCAATGGCCATCTCGCTATGCGTTTCTGCATTGTTTAACAGCCCAGCCAGTCCTTTGTTATTTCACCCAACTTCACAATCTTCAAACTGCTATCCTCAAGTTTGAAATAGTGGGAATCTTTAAAGAAGTAGCTGTAATCTGAAAAACATAGCATAGAAATATATACTACATTAAGAAATAAGCATCAAATCTATTATATTTGTTCATGCCATAAAATGCAAACAGAAAAGTTGTGTTCAAACAAACAAAAAGCATTATAGCATAAAAATATTCTTTTTAATTATATTAATTAATTAAGCAGAACAAAAAATGATTATTAAAACCCCATGAAAAGCATTTCTCATCAGTGTCCAGACTTTTTGAGAACCAACTGTATAAAACATGAACAGAACACTACATTGTGAACAAGGACGATCAAAACTACACCTTCATAAAACAGGCCCAGTAGCCATGCAGAAGGATGTGACATCACAGGCCTACTGAGGCCAATCAGGCAAGACAGCCAAGACAACTAAAGAGCTCACCACCTCAATATGTGAACCACCTAGCACAGATGGCTCTCTGTATTGGGGCACAGACTGGCTCTATGCGAACTGGTCTGTTTACCTGTTTACAATACTTCATGCTAAGTGTACACACAATCAGAACATGGTGACACATGCATAACACTGTACACCATCACAGAGTGTGTCACCAAACAAAGAAGAAATTGTATTCTACCCTCTGGCTGTAGAATCACGACTAAATGGTAGTGTATTTACTACAAACAGATGTAGAAATGTTTCAAAGTAAATACCTTTAAATAACCATAATAATAACTATAGTAAATTACCATTAAAGCTAAGCTGTTTTAAGACAGCTAATTGTAGGCTAATACACTGTCTCTGTAAATAGGAACATAAACAAAGAGGTGAACACCACTTTCAACAGGAATGCCCATGGCTTCGCAGTAGAGCGTAACAGTGACCGCCAACTTTTTTAGTGGCTCTGGTGCCGGTATTCTGACGATTTATACTGCCTTGTCGAAAAATGCTACCGTAGTGCATGCCTTATCAGAAATGGCTACATTATGGGATTATTGTTCCCATTTCCATGATCCTATAAAGTTATAACTCTCACAGTAATGTGATAAAAATGCTTCTTATTGTTGCATACATTTCACAAATAGCTTTATGCCAGTACTCTTTCGGAAATTGACATGGGGAAATTACAAATGTGCACAAATGAGCGAGTTAAAACAACATAATATGTGAACAAAGCACTAAATTAAAGTTTTATCAATATGTTAATGGTTCATTGTTCTTGCTGGTAAAATCTAAAAGATCAATGCATTACAAATCTAGTAGGTTGTAAGTCCTTACCAATGCCATTCAGAGAGAAGGTAGCATCAATTCCATCTGGAATGCCATTCCAGGAGTCAGCAATAAGTTTAGGGAATCCTGGATCCATGCTCTTTGTTTCTTCATTGTACCTGGGAACACATTAAATGCCAGCGGTATATCTCTATGTGTAAACCTCTGTACACATACAATGTAAATATTGTAACGTAACTGTGTGAGTGTTGCAGGCAGTAGTCAATCCTGGAGATTTCCATGCAGAGTAGTTGTGTGAGCTAATGTAGTTTATCGTCTAGAACACTCCACCAAACCAAAATGGCTTAATTTTCACTAGCCACGATCAAATTAATTAGCTACAGAAGTGGCAGTAAATAAACCTGGCGACCCTTCAGCTCCGATGTCCAGATTAGTAGTCTACTAAATCCCCCCCCCCCCATCCAGCGCACAGATCTGTGGTGTCTATTTTTTCGACATTACTGTGTAGGAGATACTACAAATATATACAGTGGCTATAAAAATTATAAACACCCCTGTTAAAATGCCAGTTTTTTTTTATGTAAAAGAATGAGACAAAGATAAAGCCATGTCAGAACTTTTTACACCTTTAATTTGACCTATAATGTGAACAATTAAATTGAAAAACAAACTGAAATCGTAAAACCAGCATTTGGGTTTACGATACAGTCTGCTAGAGGCTCGCCATTCGTGTGTGTGTACGTGTAGCCAGGCTGTGTGTGTGTGTGGTTTTACAGGCTACGTAACCCCTTCTCTCAATTTGATTGGTCATACATTCTCCCATAGGAAAAGCGCCAACTCACCCTTCATATTTTCAGAAGGGGTTGTAAGAGGAGGGTACAGCTACATAATTTAAATTAAATAGTAGTTTTGATTGGCTGACAAAGACATCTGACTGACTGGAAAAGTAGCGAGAACACACAGACATGAAACCTAACGTCTACTTCAGATGCATATACATTTAAATTAATATATTGTGTAAACTTTATTTCTGAAAAAAATTATAGGTTTTTGAAGAAAGTGTTTCATAAATTAAAAAGAACATCTAGTCTCACTTTGTCACAGGGGTTGAAGGGTATGACTTGACACCACTGACAGAATCAGATGTCTTGTAAACATCAGATGCATGCGCAAATAGAATGCAGTAACTGGGAAATGTTTTATCTATCATATATACAAGAAAATTATTCACCTGGTTCATAAGTGTTCGTGTAAACGCCATATCCCATATATGATAAAAACCAATATACTTTAAGCATGATATTGTAACTGGGATACTCGTCCATGTAAATGCAGTCAATGACATACTCAGTGTGAGTCTGGTGTAAAAAAGACTGGATAAGGCATGTCAAAATAAGGCAACCAAACAATATACCAACCAAAATAGTTGTTTTACTAAGAATTTTGTTATAAGAGTATTACACTTCTCAATAAGAGTATTACACTTCTCAATCTCTATTTTGGGTCAATTTTTAACATATGAAAATACCCAATTAGTCAAATTTTAATCTATTGACAGCGCTAAAAAACATATTTATCTGTAACATGTTTCAACAAAATGCTTCTGTACACAATGATTCAGTCACGGGTAGGCTCACAATCGAAAAACAATAGATTTGTTTAATTAAATGCACCAAAAACATCCTTTACACCAGTGTGTGAATTGTTAAATATTTATTTACAGTATATTTATTTAAAATAAAATAAACATTTTAGGTCAAAATTACTATTTCTCACCTCCAAAACTTGTCCCCAGCAAACACATATGTCTTTTGATTCTTCCTGAAGTTGAAGGCTGCATCGATGCTCTGTACATCAGCAGGTAGGCCAAGGCTGGTGATCCTCCTGGGGTAGCCTTTTTCCACCTCATCACCTTTAAAGATCCACATCTCGTTGCCTAATAAAATAAAAAAAAAAGGTAAATATTAGTTTTTAAAGTCACCTCTGGTGCATAAATGTCAAGGTGTATGGATGCTTTTTTCTTTTTTCTATCTGCCTGTAGAGGGTGTTTCAGGAATGAGATAGCTTTAGATTAAGTTTGCTACAGTAGGAACATATTTCTCTGCTAGAGATGAGATCATTTGCAGGTCCAAGCATATACTGTATATGCCCCAAGCATTGGTGGCACAATGTTCCTGGTGAATCTCAAACCCTGGTATACAAATGCTTTCCTATGGAGACTCAATATCTACTTTCCGATTGGCTAAGGGCTAGGGCTGGACCAGAATGATTGGGTATTTGGGAATTTGTTTGATGGGTAGGTATTTGGTGTTTAATTTTGTGATTCAAATATTATTTTATTTTTATCTTATGTATGTGCATTTGCCCTGTGTGACTAAAATTTTCTCAGTAAAAGACAATCCACATGTTCCACTAGCTGCACTTAATCAACACATTCGGTTTCAACTGGCTTGCAAGAGACAGGCTCCTCTTTCAACACGGACTGTCATTTGCTAATGCAGGCAGTACACAGCTCCTATTGGCTCAAATGATCTGTCAATGGAAACCTTAGTGAGCATAGTGACAGAGCTGATTCTAACGAATAGCTTGTTACAATCCTGATGACGACCCATTCATTTGAATCAGCTGTGTTGGAGCAGGGAGACATCTAAAACATGCAGGACAGTGGTCCTCTAGGACCAGGATTAGGGACCACTGCTTTAGGTTCTCTGCTGATTAGGCTACTTGCCTTCTCTTCCCCTCTCTTTCACTTTCTCTTTTGCCCCCCGTTGCCATGTCTTTTGATTGTGTATTTGTTTCACCTGCTCCATTGTTTCGTTCTTGTCCAATGACCTGTGTTGTGCTACACTTTGCTGTAGCCTACCGTGATATGGTTGTTTGCTAGCTGTTTTGCTAGGTCCAGTTGCATGTGGTGGCAATGTAGTGTATTCTGTGCACACACACCATTGTCGTCTGCCCATATCCTGCACACCACTTCAGAAGTGGCTGTACTCTTTAAGTATAACCCAAAGTACTGTCAGATTCAGTGGTACCTTTTTACTGACTACGTATGTCAACTCCATTGTTACAGATCACTATGTATAGGCCAACGCATAAGCTGTACGAAGGAAAAATAAGTAAAGACCAGGTAGGGGAGGATGGGTTTAAGGTGCATAAGCATAGAAGCAGTAGTGAATGCATCAGCCTACTACTTGTAATAATATTCTAATTAGCATTATTAATATAATGAATTAATGTTTTCATAAAGTTTATTATTGAAATTATTTAAGAAAAGTTCATACAAATGTATAGCACAACTTCCCCCCTCCCCCCACCCCCCCACACACAATGTCATTGTTCAATTTATTACTAGAATAAAATCTACTGTCGCCCTAGATATGTGACCACTGTCCAGTAGGGAACACCACCTATGGGACACATAGTGGAAAGCTGCTCTACCTGCAAAGAAGACCGTTTTTTCATCCAAGGGGTTCTCATAAGCGGCATCTATCTTGGCAGGGAGGTCTGGCCAGTAGGTGGCCACAAGCATTGGCCCATTTGGCTTGGCTCTGAAGTTGACTGACCTGAACAGGAACCTGGAAGACAGAAGTGTCACCAAATGTTTTTATTTATATTTATATATATA
>JAODOY010080821.1:0-15246 GCA_025399855.1 Forbesichthys papilliferus | reverse complement strand
AATATGTATTTTAAATTCATAACAAAACTCAGATTGCCATTTCATACTACATCTGCAGCTATCGTGTGATTTTATTTTAGTAACAAGAGTAAAAACACCAGACTATATTCCCAGAAGAGAAATCTTGAAATGTATAATTTATACTGTGATTTAACAATAAAACATTTATATGGAAAATACCTTTATTGTCGATGAACACATAACCATCAAAACGGTCCCTGAAGAGAAGGATATCATCTTGATTTTTGAAATTGATGTATGCTCTGGAGAACAGATGAGGATACAGGCTAGAAAAAGAAATTGGAAAAGACAGGCAGAAACTGTTGTTATTTCTTTGCAACAAATAATTGACATAAACATCAGTTGAATGTTCCCTAGCTGAGTGATGGAAGAAAACACAGACACACATAAACAATCCATTTGCTTACTAAAGTAGCCTATAGCCTACATTCTTAGGTATTATTTTTACCTTTGGTCAGCTGGGAAAAACTCGAAATAATCGTATGAGGGCAGTGGGCTGAGTTGTTCTTCTAGCTGGTCCTTAGACAGATTCGGCGGAAGCCTTCGAATAACCACCTGTAAACAAACACCGATAATGTGGCATAAGGTATACGTTCAAAGATAGAAAAGCCATCTGCTACTGTAGCCTACTGTAGTCTTCTGCGTCATATGGCTAGAGCCTAACAAACAGGACATGGAACGTGACAGAAATAAATAAATATAACTTAAGTAAGTTATTAGATAAAAGCACGAATACAATGATTTATTCACAATTGGACATTACTGTAGCTTACTGCAACTGAAATGGTAGTCTACAGCACATTCTATATTTGACATCGCTATTTGCACTAAATTATTATTGATTATAATCAGGTATTGGGAATTATATATGTACGTTTATGAGGTCTGAGACTTAATATACGAAATCAATCAACGTCGAATGCATACATTTTGGTGTCGCTGTCCGCGGTGCTGAAAAGTCGCCACACCCCCCCCACCCACCCACCCCCCACACTTCCAGACCGTAAACAATGCGCCACATTGCACCGCATAGCCTACTCACCTTGCTGAAAACCTCTTTCTTCTCTTCTTTCAGTTTGAGGTTGGCTGTATTTCCGTCCACTTCCCCCTGGATGTCTTTTAACTGCAGCTCTGCAGCGCATTTCTCCCTACCTCCTGTAATTTGGTCCTTTTCAGACCTCATTTCTCTCCATCTCCTTCTCTCCTGAGAAGCCGTCTACTCGCGAGATTACAGCTACGTAGCCTAATATCGCGAGTAAAGCTTGGATGGTTAAAAGTTGATTAATAACAAACATAAAATGATATTTAAACGTGTAGAGTAATAACATAGAATAGAATAATACGTTGACATGTTAATAATATAGGGACAAACACAATCTAAAATAGGCCTACTAATGATCAAAAGACCTATAGGCTATAATTCGGGTAAATGTTCTGAACCAATGCATTTTATACAGACAATGGGTTCAACAGACAATGTGCTTTTCTGGTTCTTTGGCGACAAACGCGACTGAAATCCATGACATTTTCAATGTCTTTTGCTGCAGGCAGCAGTTGGCTCCGGTGTCGTGCAGCCTTCGTGGTCACTGTCAACGTCTATGCTCGATTCCCTATTGTCCCGAGGAAAACATAGTGGACTGGCTGTGGTCGCACTGCTCAAAGTGCTCCAGGCGTCGGGGCTTGATGTCTGGCTATCTCACCTTGCGACTCTACGAGGAACTATATGAAGGGGCAAAATGGAGCATGCAGAATTAAACTAAAATACAAACCTTCGAAAGGTTACATCAAAAATGTAATCTCACCTCTTAGGAATGTCTGTTTGCCGCTGCTCGTCTCCACGCAGAGCTGAGGCGAGGGTCTTTCTGGGGTCGACACGCAGCTCTTTACACTAGGTACGAATGTGGAACAGGTGTCTAGGTCCCGATACATTCGGTGTTGTGCGCAAGTTACGCCTGACTTTGACGGAGTACAGCCCATGTTCGCGGATGCCGTCCCAGTCCCTTACTAACGACAGAACGTGGTTGGTGGATAACACTACAGTGAGTGAGAGCGAGCAGAGTTCGCCGTCTATAAAATATTGACTTCAGAGCGAAATATCGGGTACTGCATCAGGTAAAGGACATACGGGGTTTTCTGCTCTTATGAGTTAAGATCACCCCTCCTCCACAGTTTCGACTTCATAAGCAACGCATTTGAAGCAGTTGAACATAAGAGCTATGGAAAACAGATCGATTATTATACTGTATTAGAGGACGGTAGATTTTTTTTTAAACCACTCACATTTGGAACTAGAGGTTAATAAAAACCACTAACTCACAAATCATTTAGATATTTCAGCTACAATATTAGAAAACACTTAATTGCATCTGATCTGATTAAGCAAGTTCTCGTGAAGGTCTAGCTGTTTCAGATTTATATGATAAATGGCATGTAGTTGTACATTACAGGGATTAAGCAGTTATTCATACAAGCAGGGTAGACCACTGCTGTATATGTGGGATAAAAACTCAAGTTTTGTGGTTTAGTGTGCAGTTATTCAACTTTTCACACACAATGCATATGTATAAGTAAAAAAATACACACCTAAAAACAAACCCACCAATGTCTAAAAAGATAAATCCATGGTTTATTGTAGGAATTACCCATTCACTGAAAACTGTTTTTACTTAGCTGATTAGCTATATTCAAGTTAAAAATCCACAGGTAAATCAGCACAGTAGGGCTTCCCATGTGTGGGGTGACAAGTGACTTAAGTCTTTGAGTAGGTGATTGTGGAGTGCAGCGACCATTGTCCTGTTCGGTCATGTCAAAAAGGCTCAACGTTTGTCTCCATGAAGGGGCGCCGTCCTCTAGATCCATTACCAAACCCAGGCCACCCCCCTCCCCCCATCATCATAAGCTGACCCCTCCTCCTCTTTAAAGTGCACTCTTGTACAGAACTGCAGACATACAGCGGTTGCTGTTCCAATATTCTACACATTAGTCCACATGTTGTTAATATTAATGGACTACTCCAGAGCCATGGAAAGAGAGAGTTACACCAAAGGAAGTTCGAAATGTGAACGAAGATGACACGACTCTCTCTCTACAGGGCTCTGGACCGCTCTAGTCACTTCTTTCAGAAGCACACTAGTATCTGATACACAGTGAGAGGAGGTAGGAAGTTTACATGAGGACAGGCCTGAAACAACCTGTCTCTACACCGGCACCACCTGCTGGTGACGAGGGGGAAGGGCATCACGTGCTGGCGTCCGACATTGAGGTCTCCAGCATCATGTCGCTCTCGTACATGTCGCACTCCAAGGTCAGAGAGTGCCGCAGGGGCGTCTCCAGGGGTGACGCCTTGTCTATGCCGGCCAGCGGCGTCTCCAGGGCCATGACGACGCCACTGCCGCCATCGTTGTCGAGGAGGGGCGTGGCCCGCGGGTCGCACGGCTCCGACGGTGTGTTGAGCATCTTGATGAGCGCTGGCGTGTTCAGGCTCCCTCGCACCTTGTCCTTGAGGTCTGTGCCTGGGGGAGAGGACGCACGCAGAAACACACACAAATATAGGTTTCTGTATATCGCAAATAGGTGGCAAACGTTATAGCGAAGGTGCAGATCTGTATTAGAACAGGTGCTGGCTGGCTAGTTGACTGGAACACGGGATATTAGCTTAAAACGTGTTTGGCTTTGTTTCGCTATACCTGGACAAAAACGGGAGATAAAACACAACAACCGCTGCCTTACCTATATAGGCATCTGTGTCACCAATGTACATCTCAATGCAGTGGCCAAGCATTGTCACAGAAAAACTGTCATCCCTCTTAAGTCCAAGTGCCTGGCACAGAAAAGAACAGAAAAGCATCATGCACTGCATAACCGCACACAAATATTTAAGTGTTGGAGCTACAATTGAATCATATGGCGTCTTTATTATCTAGCTATCCATCCGTCGATAAACTAGTAAACCGCAAGGGAATATTTGGTGAATTTAACAAAAAAGTGTATTTATTTTACAATCCCTTACTATACCTTTAATACATTTTAGCTAAGAGCGCAAGGTCTTTCCTGGATTACCTAGAACTACATTCTAATGTTGAGGACAAATGAGTGTTCTAGGTGTATACAAAATATACTAATTATACTATTATTGTTCACAGGAAACTGTGTGCACATAAAAATCGTAGTTATAAATATCGGTAATTTCAAAGCACTTTTTTTTTGTATACAGAAATAGACGTGTCTGCGTGAAGTATGCTTGGAACAGCCCGAGCGCTCGTCTACACATTTGGTAGTATGTAAAGGCCTTACACGTAATGTAATGCGATTACGTCATTACTGTAACACTAGTGATGCACCGATCTGTAAGTAATTTTCTTTGGCCAATACAGATTTTATATTACTTATCTTTTATACATATACTTATTGGTTTTCAATATGGGCCAAGAGAACAGGAAAATCTGACTACCACCGATCTCGTATTTTTATTGGAAATCGGCCGATTCCGATCTCCTGTCGATCTATCGGTGCATTTCTATGTAACGCTTAATGTAACGCGATGACGTAACGTGAAACACTTCCTTCAATACCGTATGGAAATAGTCAATGGCACTCTCAAAGTCCCCCATGAGGCTGTGGACGTATCCTATGGCTGCGTAGGTGGACGCGTGCTGGGGGATCAGCACCAGGGCCTGGCGGTGGTACTCTAGAGCCTCGTCGTACTTCCTGCAGGGATGGGAAGTTCAGTCAGTGCTCTCAGGTTCTATTATAACTATATTGTCTTAATCATCTTTATTGTCCAAAAATGTGGACTATTTGTCTTAGGATTCACTGGTAAATCCCAATCAATACAGTTAATAAATACATATCACAAGACACGCATACCAACAATAGTAGAGAACATTGTTCCAATGGGAGTTGTGCTTTACACATTGAATAGCAGCATTCAGTATGAAAGACTTGTAGATGTTATTGTAGCAGCTGCATAGGGTTTTACCAATGGCAGTTTCATATTATGCAGACTTCTCAAAGGAAACGAAACCCCCACCCAATACCGAGAGTGGCTAAATAACATTTAATACCGTAGACCAACAATGACAAAAATTAAGTATTGCAGCGATCACGTCCCTTTATGCTTTCACATGAACAGGACCCAAACCCTTGAGCTCATCCACTTGTACTGTGAATGTTTGGCAAGCTCCCATCAGTCTGCTGAGTGGCGATGCATTATTCAGTGAACTCTCAACAAAGGCTGTAACTTGGACAGGATGTCTGGACCAAAGCCCCAGTCCATCAATGGTCACCAGGTAAAAAAGGTAAAAGGATGGGAATACGGGGAAATGGGTTATAGCGGCTGGCTAGTGTGGATGTCACGAGAACCGATACTTTGGTACCGTCAATGCCAAAATTCGGGAAAATAGCGTGGTCAACTCCCAGCTGAAATGTCCTGGGTTCCACCCGTTTGACCACAAGCATCCTTGAGCGAGACGTTTCAACCCCTCGGATTCTAGATTATGCTAATTTCAAGAGCGCATGCACTCAAACCCCAGACAGATGTAGCATTCCTATTATTTGGTCCTCCGTTTCCGTAGCGAAGCCCGCCTGCTAACCTCGACTCAAGCATAGAAGGGGGCGCATGAGAGACCTCACTTGGAACAAAGGCACAGCTGTGTGAGTGACACCTTAAACGGCCTCATGCTACGTTAAAAACTGGGCACACCGCTCACTTTAGCTTTCGACAGACGTGACCCAGGTTGTTCAGCAGCGGCTCCCACTTGTCCACCGTAACCTGAAGATGGCAAAAGAAATGGAAGACCTTCAATTCATCTTACTCCACCACGTGCTTCATACAAACGTCAACGCTATTCACACGCCACAGGAGGAGAGCAAACCTCATTTCCTATGGCTTTGATCTTCTCCATTGCATCAAGAAACAACTTCTCCGCCGTCTTCCAGCTGAAATAGATGGAGAAAAAATAGAAGTTAATCATTTTAAAATTAACACTGGCAAACCTTTTCCCTGAATAAGATTTATTTTGGTAACAATGTACTCATGGACTTATTCATATCTTTACAATATTTTTTAAAGCACAGACCTACACAGACTACAGTAGCTTGTGTGTCCAAAGGCATTTATCTTGAGACAGAGATAAATATTATAGAAATATGTACTGGAGGAAGAAAAATGCATTAAAGAGGAACGAGTCATTAATCAGCGGCTTTTCACATTTTTAATGAATGCTGGCTTGCTTAGTTCTCACCGTGTGTGTGTGTTAAGAAACTATCGATACACCCGAGTATTGTGATATTACTGTATCGATGTTTTAACTCAGTTTTTGTGTAAAAGGGACAATGTACAAAATACATTAACCTCAAAAGAGAGGAAAGATGCCAGTTACTAGATTTATCTTAAATATAATTTCCATCTGCCGTCCCTGAGCAAGTTAAGTAAGGGTTTGTTATTTTTTGCAGCGGTGCCACACATCAGCATTGCTATGACAATTTTCCACAAGTTATACATTGCAATATATCACAGTATCTCAATATATAGAATTGTGGCTCCTGTATCGTGATTTGTATTGTATTGCCAAATTATTGCCAATACACAGCCCTAATGTGCGTGTGTGTGCGATTAACTCACTCTCCATTTTGAAAGGCAACCACAGCAACTTCGTGCATGACGAACGGGTCTTCAGGAGCAATGCTAAGGGCCTGGCTGAAGAAGCGCTCTGCCAGCTTGGAGTTGTTGGTCAGACCGTACTCCAGGCCAATGTAGAGCATGGGCAGGTGACACCTAGTGCAGACGGGGGCCACGTTAGCAGACAGGTTAGCATACAACGAGACAGGGGCCACGTTAGAAGACAGGTTAGCATACAGCGAGACGGGGGCCACGTTAGCAGACAGGTGAGCATATAAGCGAGATGGGGGACACGTTAGCAGACAGGTGAGCATACAGCGAGATGGGGGACACGTTAGCAGACAGGTGAGCATATAAGCGAGATGGGGGACACGTTAGCAGACAGGTTAGCATATAAGCGAGATGGGGGACACATTAGCAGACAGGAAGGTTGTGTGTGTGTTAAAATGTAAATAGAAATTGTTTACACCCACCCCTTCATTAGCTGGGCAGCAGTAAAGTAAGCGGCCATGGCCTGATCATGCTCACTCTCGACTGCAAAGGAGTGGCCGTAAGCAATCCAAGCAGGCCCGTAGGTCCTCTCTAGAGTGGTGGCTTTGCTGGTGGGGAAAACAACAACAAAACTGTTCAAACGTACATACAGTATGGCTGGACACGCTGGACACAATGGCAACATTAACAACATGGACACAATATTCTGTTTTTTGCCATTATTCCAAAATGACAATATACCTCCTAAGATGCAAGTAAACATTTGTCCCCAGCGGGGCACTTATTTGTGCAGTAGTATAGCTAAACATATAAGCAATCACACATACATAAATACATACAGTATCACATTGTGTATAATAAATATACGATACAACATATCGCTACAATATACATAAGCCATTTTTGCCAGGTGTTGTTGACCAGCTGCATTACATGTTAACATGTCTGTTTAAAATGCTATTTATTTTAAACAGAATATTCCACTAGCATGTTAGTTTACATGCAGCTGAGTTATACGTCCTAAAGATTTGCCCTTTAAATAACTTAGTCGCCCTACGGAGTAATTTCCCTACTTTAATGTTCTAATATATGTAAAAAATAGAAGGTTTCAGTAAATTTCTCATCTTAAGAGTAAACAAGCAAGAGACCCAATGCCATACAATGCAGTAGACACACCACTTGAGACTCATATTCCGAATCTGTTGTATAGATGCTATTTATATGCTCCTAATATCCAAATTATATTGGCATATCCCAGGAGCCTTACTCCGAAAATCCTAAATTCAGAAAAAGCCTAATTCAGAATATCCAAACGGAATATGCACTTTACATGGCACCTATCAAATTTAGAATATTGGAATAATAGTGGAATGCTATCGGGCATGTAAACATTGCCGATGTCTTCCTTGGCGAGTGTTGTGAAGAAATACCTAAGATATCGCCGAGCGTGTTCGTTTTTGTGGCCGACCATCAGATAGTAGCATCCAACAGCAAACCAGGACACCTGGGTAAGAGTTAGCATTCAGTTAGCTAATCTGGCGTTTCTGGGAAACACACTACAGACAAACGGGGAAACAAACTCACAGGGTTGTTGGGATACAAGTCCACCAGCTTGTGTGAGAGGTAAAACAGTTCTGTGAATTTAGAGCAAGAGGTGAGCATTATGGCACTAAGAACACTGTTAGGATATTACTAAATTATTAAAAGGCTATATATTACCATTTGCTTTACTGAGCTCCACCAATGTTCCTATGTGGACAGGTAAACAGTTGGCATGGAATGGGTCTTTCACCATAACCCTGAAAAAATAGCTAATGTTTAAAAATTTGCTGTCATCACTTTCTTATCAAGACTATGAATCTCTTCCACACACTTATCGCACAATTCTGACTTGGTTATTGCATTTTGTTAGTCTTGGCACAACTAATTCCAGGTATATACTGTATACAAAACAACAAAGCTAATTTAAAAAAATAAAAACCAACAGTTTACGTAACTCACTGCGAGAACAAAAACACATTAAAACTGACTCCACTAGTCTCTACTGTCTCTCTTGAATTTTGTTGTTGCCATCCTATTACACACCCAACAAAAGATGCACTTACATAGATGTGAGTTTGTAGCACATTTTGAAGTCACAGTTGTAATAATGCCTCTCTGCAAGCGATACCACTACATCCAAATTATCCTGGAGACCATTGCCCACCTCGGGCACCACCAGATCACTAGGCTTGTTATACTGCAGGGAGGAAGTGGGCAGAAATGTGAGTAAGAACCAGAAAGAAAGAAAATACACTTTCTAAGTGTTGTCAAACAAAATACATTTATACTCTTTTAGTCATAATACTTGTGTACCTTCTTTAATTTATTCTCAAAGAGGAAGTGCAACAGCTCCTCCTCTCCCTCTGTACACTGTTGACTCAGAGGAAGGGAGTCCAGGAAGTCTTTTTCTATGAAGGAAGCAAACAAATTAGTCCAGAAAGATATCACTTCAACAGCAGTTGTCAAATAAATAAAATAAATAAACAAAGTTGCTATAACTTCACAAAAATACATTCCATATATTTAAAGATATTTACACATTTCAACGCGTTTTTCAAAAACCATAAGCTAACAATAGCAGGCTAATGATGAAGCTAAGCTAGAACATCATAATTTTACCCTTCATATTGTAAAATTCAGTCTCCTAAAACACACTGATCAGGTGGCATAATGGATAAAGTGTCTGACACCAAGTTCCAGATATTGCAGATTCAAAACAAATTCAGTATTCTTTTAAAAACTATATACACAATAGAAATTGTATAACTCATTAAATAATTAAAATAAATATAATAAATACTTAAATATATATATTTTTTAAACATTTAAAAAGATATAGCTACACATATTTTTTATCTCACAAGAAACTGAAATACCTCCTTTTCAGTTTGATTTCCAAGTGTCAGGTTTGGCATAGTGGGTTGTGCATATGACTGGATCAAAAGGTTTGCGGTTTTAATCTCACTACCAGCACTAAAAGCATTACTTAGTTCAGCTCCTAATTTTTAACTACATTTAAATATATACAATTTAAAAAATAAGCAAAGGCCATAGACTTTTATGGGGCCCCCTGCTGGAGGGAGTGGGCAGGGCAGCAGGCCCAAACAGTTTCTGCAGAAACTACAAAAGATTTCTAGTTTTCGCTGTAACACAATATTGTCTACATTAAAAGGCACATTCATTTAGATAGTCTCCCAAATAACTATGCAGAAGCATTACCAAGATGGCTGTGGAATGGCCAGACTTGCCTATAAAAAATTAATTTGGTACCAGTGCCAAAATTCCAGGTACTAGTTCAAATGTGAACGGTACCCAAGCCCACCGCACATGTGTGCGTGCGTGCGCGCGCTCACACAAACACACAGTCACCATCAAAATAAGTCTCACCTTCCAGTGCAGTCAACATGTGGTGCGACGTTAAAAGGTCAAAGGCTTCAAAGCAGTACACATCTAGTTTCAAGGCCTCTTTATAGCTGGAGGTGGCCAGCGGCCGGTTGTCCATGGCATCATAGATCTTCCCCCGCAGGAGGCAGATAGAGCTGTTGACCTGAAAGAACAAGTCAGTAAATGGGCAGTTGGAGAGAAGGGAGACAGAGTGTAAGCAAGGGTCAGATTTAAACCATTAAATAAAAAATAAATAAAAAAGATGTAGTCATCTTTTTTAGTAGTAAGCTAATAATTTACAATTTTGTTAAATATCTAATATCTCCTCATAGTCCGCTATCTGTCCTTTCTGTGTGAACAATGAACAAAATATTCTGGTGTTTCCACACCTAAACGGGAACACAAACAAAGTGGTGCAGACCCCACTGCACAACACTATCCTAGCATTGGCAATGTAGGGGGTGGAGCTTCTGAGAGAGCACCCTATGGCGTTAAAGGGAGAGGTGTTTCTGTTTTGATCAAGTTCAAATATCAACAAGCTTTCAACAGGATAGCTGACTACACCTTTAATCCTCTAGCACCATCCTGTGTGTGGTTTTTCTGCTGTTCTATTAAATAAATAAAAAATGACAACGCATAAAGCAATAGTTGACATTTAATATTGTTGAATACATGACAAAGTAAAGACCAGAATCAGAGATAATGTATGTGAAATAATGTAACATGTATAAACTACAGCCAAGAAGATACTTTAAATAGAAGTCCCAGTAGGGCTGGGCGATATGGACCAAAAATTATATCTTAATATATTTAGGTTGAATACCGATACACGATGTATATCGGTATTTCCTATAAAGTGGGCTAAATCCTTCAGGCATAGAGAAAAAATAACAGGAAACCCGACGGAAAAGTGACATTTTTAATTTTTAGCGACATTAATTGCTTTCTCTGGTGGTCACTCGCTCCTGACTCCACCCCTCAGGCCAAGTGCAGGCACGGAGGGAGAGACGAACAAATTAAAAAAGTAATGAATGAACGCATAATATAACTATATCGAGATAAACGATATTGTCTAATCTGATATCTCTTCTGAAAAAAATTCCGATTTACCGGTATACACACACACACACACACCGGTATATCGCCCAGCCCAGCCCAGCCCAGCCCTAGGTCAAAGCATAACATATTCACAGGGAATACAGCCCCCCAAGCACACCACAACAGGGAGAGCAACTCAATAAAGAAGAGTCAACAGTTTAAGGTTATTGAAGGTAGGAGACACTTTGTCACAATAACCACACTATTCAGAAAAGATCGATCAGATTGAACCCAGCAAATGTGACAAAAGAATAACATGTCACGTATTTCACCGCTTGCAAAGCTTGTCCACAATGCACCAACTTAA
The DNA here is from genome assembly GCA_025399855.1 of Forbesichthys papilliferus. Classification (NCBI taxonomy): domain Eukaryota; kingdom Metazoa; phylum Chordata; class Actinopteri; order Percopsiformes; family Amblyopsidae; genus Forbesichthys; species Forbesichthys papilliferus. Next base: position 3,784 of record JAODOY010080821.1, on the reverse strand, counting down.
CAGTTGGCCGAGTGAGAGATGAGTGGGTGTTCAAAACGTCAGGCCAAGCCAACTAGCATATGGAGCCATTGAAAGAGAGTGTTCATGGTGGGCAATTTGAATGAAATTTAAAAAATAAATAATTTAAATAATTTAATTAATAAATACACACACACACCTTAATGTTTGGGTAATTAGTAGTCTATAAATGCACGGCTTTACATAATAAATATAATTTATAGGTACTTTTAGTATTTAGGCTAACTTCCAGGAACTATTGAGGCTCCACGGTGAAAAAACGATACATTGGAGTGAACAGAGTTGACGCGACTCTCTCTCTACATGGCTCTGGATTTCACGTGACCTGTGGCTTGGTGTGTTTCAGTTCCGATACTCACGGAGGAAATCGACATGTCCCAGTCTTTGGTTGTTTCTGGAATCCCTATGTCCTCTCTCAGACTCATGTCCAGGAGCTTTGTACTGGCTGGCTCCTCCATATCCAAGATATCCAAGGCTTGCTGGTACTCTTTGGCAGCGTACTGCAGGGAACACATTTCAGCATTACACATGTTATGTTACTGCCAGTTCACAGTAAAATAAAAGCATAACACAAAGAGGAAATCACTTACATGGCACTTAGCAGCAAGATATTGACATGCCCCATACAACTATGGGTGAGAAGAGAAACGTTAATTTTTAATATACACATTTAGAACCCAACACTTGTTTAAGATCCTCTTCTAATTAAGCATATTTACTCGTTTCTAATGCATACAACAGAGAAAAAACACAGCATATTATTAATGTAAATGTTCACCACAAAAGCACATCAGAATAATGCACATTTCCCACAGCATTCATATAGAGTTTTCAACCTGTCACAATTTTCAACTGTTGTTGCTGTTGTTGTTGTTTAACATACAAACTCTTCAGTACAAGTATTGTCTCTTGTAAATGATGTGTGTATTGTACCTGTGTACATTATCTAGAGAGAAAACCACGACACGATCCTCATACTCGTTCAACTAAAACCTGGCAGCAGGTAATTTGCTGTAGTGTTAGCAACAACTCAGTTCTTATACTTTCTTACCTTGTCGAGTTTACGAGAGCGGAGGGCATGCGAGGCTCTGTGGTACTGAGAGGTCAGATAAAGGCAATGGGCTAGCCAGTAGATATCTTGGGGGTCTTCTGTATATGAAAAACAGGCGTGCAACGTCTGTCAGCCTTCTACAATACTTGGCTAGCTCATTTGGGTGGAACACCGGTACATTATTGCGTTTGCCCCGCCGAAATAATCCCTTACAGTACAGTTGTACATAGACAAGACACCGGCATTAAACCGGCAAGTAAAGATCAAATAATAAACAGTACATCTGATAGTGTGTTTCTGCTAGAAGTAGAAGCTGATAACTCACCGTGGGAAAGAGAGGCTATCTTGTCGGCCCAAAACAAAGCGCTTTGATATTGTTGCTGTGAAGACATATACATAAAATATCGAGGGTCAAAACTGAATATCTGGTGTGAACAGATACTTCATTTATCTTAGCTTTACAAATAGACGCTATGTTAACCGTTCATTCGGTTGGCTAACGTTAGCTATGTGCAAATAAACTCACAAGCATTCTTACTTGGTCAATGTACTGGCGTACTCGTTTCCGAAGTCTCTGGAGATTCATTGTTGTTTTGATACAGGCTGTCTGTCTATAAAAACAGTCTCATTCTTACACAGGGTGTGTGTTCCAAGTGTACAAAAAATGTGCTAGCAGCGTCAGCTCAAACCCGCGGCACCGGAGACTGCAGCGGGTGTTCTACTAAACTAGTCAGGGCGGGAACCCTACAGTGGGTGGAAGGTTCCGCATTGTCATTCTGATTCTGCAAAATCATAAATAACTTGAAATCAAATTATAATTTTATTTAAGCACAAAAAATGATAAAGCATTAAGCACAGTCTTCTTTCTTGTGTTTTAGCAAATAGATGGTGATTATTTGGCATTTCAGCAGTAGGGGTTGTAGCCGAATCTGTGGTCTGTCCTGTGACCATGGTCACAAACACGGACCACTGCCGTTGCTGGTCGCTACCGCTAGGAGCGCTGAAGCTAGTGGATACATGAGTGGCTCGGACCATTTGCCGTGGTCTTGGCCGTGGTCCCTGTGGTCATGCTCGTGGTCCCTTATGGGTTTTACTACTATGGCAGGTCTGATTTCATGGTTGTTTGTTCAGACATCGAAAATATGATGTTTTATAATCTTTTAAGATTGACACCTGTAGATTCATAAGCACAATATTTGTTTAATTAAGAGGTGGTTTGCTTAAAATAAATGCAGAATGTTTATGCGTTTGTGTATAATTACAAAACGACATTCCTTGTGTTAAATTATAGCTTTAGCCATAGCTGGCTAAATAGCCTGCGGTTCACTTTGTGTGTTTTCGTCTGTTTACATGCAAACTGTTAACAAGGACCACGGCACAGACCACGGAGACCACGTACGGTACGACACGGACCACTTGCTCATGGTGCTTGGTTCGTTGCGGTTCATGGTTTGGATCTGATAAGTCAAGCCAGGCAGCAATGCTTAATGCATCCGTATAGTGGATGAATACGATTAACTATCTAAGCATGTGCTGATCACCTGGACGATATGGACCACGATATGGACCACGTTAATTGTTCACTGACCATGGTCACTACCACTAAGGGCGCCAAAGCTAGTGGTCACGAGTGGCACGGACCATTTGCCGTGGTCATGCCCGTGGTCCCTGTGGTCATGCTCGTGGTCATACTCGTGGTCCGTTATGAGTTTTACTACTACGGCATGTCCGATTTCATGGTTGTTTGTTCAGACATCAAAAATACAATGTTTTATAAATACTTTTAAGATTGACACGTGTAGTTTCATAAGCACAATATTTGTCTAATTAAGAGGTTAGTTTACTGGTCCGGACAACATCATTTAATTTTTTCTTTTGGGCCACAATTGACATCCTGGCTAGGATGGAGGGCTTTCACATGTTTCAAGCAGCAAATTCCTCTAGAGTATAGTGGATGATTGAGGATGATTTTTTTTTTTTTTTTCTGTATTTTAATTACATTTTCTAATTTAATTAATAATTATATTTCAAACATTTATATATCAACAAGCAAAAATGTTTCTACAAGTTTCTGTCATAGTATCGGGTTGTGACAGTACTAATGGTGCCTTCCATGCACATCTGTGAGGGCACCAGATATCCAACAGGTAGGGGTGTGTGTGTTTGTGTATGTGCTGCCATCCAGATTGCTTTTTCCATGGAAGCATAAAAACACATTGTGGCCACAAGGGTTACTTTCTCCACAGTCACTAAGTTCTAACTTACCCTCACTCTAATCAAGAGGAAGAGTCCCTTTCATAATATTTGGCAAGACAAAATGTGTCCATGATTTAAAAAAAATACAGAATATGGAATATACTATTTATGTAGGATTAGCAAAAACACAATAACATTTTATTTTGTAAATGTACATGGTTGCATTATATTGCTATTATGGTAACCTGGTATATGTAAATCTCTGACATGGTAGCAGAATATGTTGCCATATAGCAACATGCCTAATTAATTATGATTATTTATTATTAATAATAATAATAATAATAATTAAAGCTGCAAGCAGCGTTGATAGGGGTCAACCAGACAGCACAGTCTGATTGGATGACCTAGGAGGAGGAAGGAAGAGAGACCAGAGGTAAGTCGCAAACGGTCAAAGTTGTATTTTCCACATAGACACGTTTTACATGATTGTCTTTGCAAGCGCATTAGGTGTTGATG
>JAODOY010080810.1:0-15246 GCA_025399855.1 Forbesichthys papilliferus | reverse complement strand
TGTGTTTGTGTGTGTGTGTGTGTGTGTGTGTGTGTGTGTGTGTGTGTGTGTGTGTGTGTGTGTGTGTGTGTGTGCCTAACAGAAGCCATAAGTAATCAGTTGTGATTGTCCGAAAGAACTCTAAAGGCTCCATCTTGTTAGTGAGAAAGCCATAGGGCATGGATATCCACTTTGATAAAGCAACATGTGTTGTTCCAAATGTTGCTTTTGGAAAGCAACCCGGCGATACACATCACAGACATTACAGTAAAAGCCACACATTGTTCATTTAAAATTACTACCAATTAAGTTTAAGTGAAATCTGATGGGCATTGTTTTCTTCCATATGAAGCAGAGCACAATGTGCCAAGCAATGTGTCTCGTGTTTGGATGTGGGTCCCCTGAATGGAGCGAACAGGGAAAAACAGTAAGGCAGTGACACATATTTACAAGCCTTCAATAGATGTAGTGTAATTCCAAATGGTTTTCTGAGTCACTAATCTCTGGAAAATTGCATAGGGGCGCAGTCTCCCCTGTGTCAATTAGCTGACCTCACCATTGTGCACCAATGCATTCTGGGAAGACTCCCCAAGAGGGTGAACTTGTTTGGTTGTTTTAGGGAACAGGGTTGTTTTAGGGATCACATTCTGGTATAGTGACATGCCAGAGCACACAGCTGACTGCATGTCTTGGTGGCGGGGATATGGGGAAGAGCATATGTGGAGGGTCATAGGGGGTCATCACTGTGTTGAGTGGATGTAGAGTGGACAGCGTGTGGCACACCCGATTACCAACCGACCCTCAAGTCCACGGCTTTCTTTCCCTTTCTGCCCATGCTTGGCTTATCTTATCTGTGGGCTGAGCCATGCTTCTCAGACCTATAGGTCCAGAGGTGGTGTAGCGGGTGTGTGTGGAGTACGATGGCAATCCCTAGTGACAGTTGAAAGAGTTTTTCCAGTCATTCACATGTCCACACTAAATAACGGAAATATGGAGCATTTGGTGGCGACGAAACACATGACTGGTCTGTTTAAAACACAGGCTGTGCATGTGAGGTCATTCTTTTATTTTTTGTACGTGTGCAGCCAAAATGACTGAAACTCCTTAGAGATGTCAAACAAGTGTCACACAACAGTAGTCATGGGATTTGATAGAACAGTTAATGTACAGCTCTTTTTTTTCTTGAAGCAGACAGCTTTATTGAGGGTGTAATGATTGGGGATGATTACTTACCTTTTCCATAATTGCCACCCAGAGGGAGTCAAGATTATATAAATTTGTCACTCTGTAACCTTCATTTGCTTGGCCCTGTGTGTTAGCAGAGTGGGGAAACATTTGTGGCGGTCCAGCAAAGTGAGTGTCTCATCTTGGAGCAGATCAGAACAGATGCCCAGTCCCAGGTTCTGTATCCCAGCTTTATCCTTTGGCTCAGCCCACACTTAGTATGTGTCCTGTTTCTCTCTCGCTCCGTCAGGTACAGTCCACTGTATACAGTTAAAGACCTTATCTTGCAGGGACGGTAATAACACCACCTGACACCGTCTGCTGTGTTGCTGTGTTCACCTCTGTGTTTCCCTCAACTCCCATAAACTTTAGAGCAGCTCAGCAGAATAGCAGCACAGGGATACCTTGAGTGTTTCTGGTTCTTCAAAGTTAAAGGGGTCAGCGGGTTCACAAGCCCCTGAGCTTGTGTATGTGACTCTCTTTGTTGCCATTTGGAAGACGTCACTGTGACGTTTTGGTCAGGGGACATAAATCTGAGACACCGTGCCATTAAGTGAGTGCCGTATCATAAATATTGGCGTGTAAATCATTGTGTATGAGGTAACGCTTTATGTGTTGTAACGTTTGGTTTCTTCGCAGGTTTTTCTGGTAAAAGCAAAATGAACTTGTTTGAAACGTGTTGGGGGCTGATTCTTTAAATGGTCATTGCACATTCACTCAACATTACAATTCAGTTTGTGTTTTTCACCATGTGTGACACTACAGTATTTATTGAGTGGTTAGCATTATCTTCATACATTAGTCTTAATCATTTCTGGTTAGGGCATAACAAGCATATTGTTAGCATGTATGTGGCTGGCTGCCAGCCACGGTGTCATATCAGTCATGGCTACATTGACTCTAAACCCAGTGTTGGGAAGAGCTTTACACAACAGTGAACATTCCCTGTTACTAACGGCCACAATGTGCTCTGATAATGCTGTAATAATGACACACACAAGGTTTCTGGGTTCGGCTGGCATCCTCCTCCTGTATGAGTCAGACCCGGACCCTGCTTACGGTTAAAGCCCCTGGATGCTCACTGTAGGCCTCTCATACGGCCACAATCTCATCTGCTGGGAAATCCTATGGCCTTAATAAGGGGAGGACTGCGAGCTCGCTTGACCGTTAGAAGTGTCTCACCTCTGTCGTGCTTAAGCGTAGAGCTCAGCGGTTCTTCTCAGAAGTTGTAATCTGCAGATCTATGTGATGATAGCAGATTCCTCAGGGGATTAGATCTTAACATATATTGTGTTGCTGTCCAACACCTGCCTGAATGTAAATCTTCCCCTTAATACTGGGATCATTGGGACTATTAAATACTCGTGCTTAGGAGGGTGTGCATCGTCAGAGGGTGCAATGTCACAGTGGAGAGGACATGGAACCTACAGTATATTTGCTGCATTGGTTAGAACGTGGTTACAGTTGATGTGATCTGCTTGCATGCACCTGGGGTTTGTCATTATTTATAATAGCTCAATGGACCAATTGTGTCACCATTACTGTTGGAAAAGCTTCACATCCTTTACTTGGTAGTAAATGGATGGAGCTGCCAAGCACTCAAATTATTGCCTCATTATTGCCTCAAGTAGGTAGGGATGGCAGCGATACGATACTGAGATCAGATACTGACTAAATAGCTGGATCGGTATCGGTGACTATTGGACAGTTGTAACCGATCCATGCGGCTGATCCAATTAAATTAATTTACATGCGTAGGTCTACTGTCAAGCATCAGCCATGCCTAACCTACCCAGGCCACACTATCCGCAGGTTTATAAAATGCATCTAAGTCCTAAATAGTGATTGGCTGTCATTTACTTTGCAACTTAACTTAAAACTTAATTTTACACTGTAATTGGATTGGTACTCGGTATCGGCTGATACACAAAGTGCCGGCATCTGTATCGGTGTCGGGACTGAAAAATCTGGATTGTGCCATCCCTACAAGTAGGTTTGATGCCTGTGATTCAAGTAGGGTGTTCTTGAAGATGAAAAGATCAGACACACAGATCAATGTGGAGTAAATGTTCTTTACTCCTACAAGAACCGGACGATAAATTAGGCCTTTAGGGCATTAAGTAATATAATGTAGACAACTTCACAGGGTTTATGTGGGATGTGGAGTTGCTTCACTTGTCATCACTGTTGACGTGACATCAACTACATCCTCCCACAAAAGCCCCTGTAAACGTTATCTGTCTCTGCCTGATAGAGCTGCTTTGGCCTCCCAGTTGCCCTCTCTTGTACAGACTCTCTCTGGCTCAAGATGCTCTCCTCCCCAGCTCACCTTCATCCTGGTTTGAAGCTGTGGAGCCAATGGGGGGGGGGGAGGAGGAAGGGAGAAGCTGTGGACAAGCAGGCTGTGGGATCTGTCTTCTATGATGTGCTCTTATGTCCGCTAGCTTCCGTATCACAGTTATCCGATGTGATATTGCTAGTAGGAAAGAATTGCTGACATCAAAGCAACACCAAAAGAACTGTATTGTATTTGCCTTGACTAAACCCCCTGGTGCTGTGCATTTGGTTAACATGTGTGTATTGGTGGAGCAAATATCTGACTGATATGTTTAACTTCTGGTGCAGGTTTTTTCACCTTGCGATTCACTTGTAGGTTTACAGAGGGACTTATTCCCCCCCCCCAGGTAAAGAAACCAGATTTACAAACAACTCCACCTGGCAGTGGAATGCCACAGCCTGTGGTTCGGCTGTAATTTCTGGCATAATTACAGTGCCACTAACTCAGACCTGGGGAGAAACAACCACCTTGCCAGTGGAAAATGATCACTGCCTAATGTTATGTCTGGGACACAGATTTACTCGTCCTTGTGGGGGTAGGCCGGGCGGTTGCTAGGGCAAAGAATGTGAGAAATGCAGGAGCTCTCTGACCTTTGTCAAGGTGAACTGAACAATCTGACATCATAACTACGGACAGCAAGTGTGTGCTTGCAGTCACATGGGCCTGGCTGTAGGATAAAAGTCAAAGGTGTCACTAAGTCAGGCGCAATGCCAATACCTTTTTGGCAGATGTTTGGATTTTATGCAGGAAGGATACACAGAAAACAGATGTCAGATATGCAAATAGTTTACGTACTCATTTGGCATTAAATATATAGAGTCAAATACAGTATGTGTGTGTGTGTGTGTGTGTGTGTGTTTGTGTGTGTGTGTGTATGCCCTCGTGTGAAATTTTGTGCGAGAGAGAAAGGAACAGATGGTTAGTTATCCCTTAAGATTTGCTGCCACCTGGTGGACAAATAAAGATACTGCATGCACTTTACGGTGAAAGGCATTCATGCCACTGTTAACATTATTGCAGTCACAAACGTTTATAGAAAAATGTAAGTGAATATAAATTGAACACATAAAAATACTAACAGTTCACAACTCTGACAACTTGACAACTTAGTTCTGTTTCTACTCATTTTAACCGAGTTGTTTTGTCTCCTGCTGCCTTCAAGGACGATCCCAGTGTGATTCTGTGAACATTACAAGGCTAAAACTTTGTAGTCTGGCGCAAGCTTCAGTTTAATTTCGCAGCGAGAATCACTTGTGAGTAACAATCCATCTGGCATGTCAGGTTCAAACTGTGAGATAGAGGGTAAAACATATTTTCTCCTGTGATGCGAGGTGGGGTCGGGCCCTGACATTTTACACATTTTCCACTGCCCTCAGTTTTTGTGTTTGGCTTTATTGTTTTATGTGGCAGATATTGGCAAGATATTAATTATGTTTATTTTGACAATATACATGTTTAAAGGTTCCTTAAAATAGTGCAGTGAAATGCAAATTGTTTTAGTTTTTTTTCTTCTAAGGGAGAATGCCCATGAATCTAGTATAGAGGGCCAGACTAAGATGGGTAAAACTATAGACCATGTTTGTTCATGTGGACAAGGTAACTCCCCCTTCAATTCCCGACCCTGCCCCTATATGAGAGGCAGTGCTTAGCCTACTGCTTACTAAACAATATGCTCCTCTTCAATCCATTTATCCATGTATTCATTTTTGTCCACTCAGTATTAGACAGATAGCCTACATTTGGTTGGCCTCAATGCTGTGCTATTTGAATAACCGATTAATAAAGGGAGTGCCTTTCAGTCCAAGAAGGAACACTTTGTGTTGCCATAGCAGCAGACATATGACAATTGTGTAGTATCCCTTCTTCTCTTTCCTCTTTCAGTTCTGCCAAGGTCAGCCACAGCAGGAGACATAACTGGCACTGGCACTGGCACTGGCACTCAGTGGCAAACCCTGGAGGGGATAGAGTAGCCTATTTTCAGCTCAAGAAATTAGCTTCTGACACTTACTGGCCTAGCATGTGGCATATAGGAGAATGACCCCTGTGGTAAAATGTCTTCAGTCTCCCATCAACGACACCACATGGTTATAGTGTAGTTATGATAGCCGCCTATATTGCTATCATGATAATAGGCTGATTTGGAACAAGGACTTAATTCAATGTTTGAAACTGAATCTAGTTATCTAGCGTCTCAGGTCAAGGTCAAGTGAAGTAATGCAAAAATGTGTGAAAAGGCTATAGGCATTAACGCAGAAAATTATTTTCTTTGCATTTATGCCAATTATCTTTTTCCACTAAATCAAAATATAGATGTAAGCCAACAGTAGATTTAACTGCAGCCTACTGTATGTTCGACTACAAAATGCCCCCTCTGGCTGTGAAATGTTTTCATTACATCAACAGCAAACGGTTGTTCAAGGGCAAATTTAAATCCCTCCTACTTTCAATTGATTGGCTGATTCTTTTATGTCATGAAATCTCATTGGAGTTTTAGACACATCTTTATGACGAAGGCGGAAGCTTATGGATGATCTACACTGGTGAGAAACGTGGGGTTATCTCTTACATTTGTAACCTTGTGGTAACATTGCTTAGGATACACGTCTTTGATAGTTAAAGCGTGATTAACAACATTTTAGCTGTCAATGCTGTATGGGCAAGTCAACATACATGCGAATTTGCCTCTGTTGCTGTAGCAGTGTTGGAAATTGCACCCTACTTGTCATTTGCACTATTTAGGATATTAAACATTTTGCAGTGCTTACCGGTACGTTACCGAATTCTTAGTGGACAATCCTTAGTTATATGGGACAATCTGTCTGTCTATAGTTTACTATGTGCTACCCACAAGACAGGTGTCTTGCTGATAAAAAGTGATCATGTGCGCTCCCGCGGACTGTAGTATCACGTAGTTACGTCAACGTCTATTCTGCTTTTGTCTGGAATGGATCAATCACAACGTGCAAATTTATCTATCGAAATATCCGTGATAATAGCAAAGCTGTGTATTCATGAGACTTATGCTTCAGCTAAACGAATTGTGTTCAAATAAGTGTTTTCCGCTTTAAAATAGGCTTTCATTAATATAATGTCCTAGCTACAATGTTTGCGTGTGTTTGGTGTATGCAGATGTATAATATCGTTGTTTATATTTCCAAAAATATTGACTATTTGGTTTTATATAACATGAATAAAATATATACTGTATATTGTAATATTATTCTGACTGCATTATTGGACCTGTTCTGTGCTCTATGATATCCAATTGTCATTTTTTTAACCAGTTTAAATCTCTTCAAAGGCATGAATTCAACCCATCAAATGCACGTTTGCTCATTTCATGAGGGTTATATATGATACATTATATGATACAATAGAAGCCATAATCCATTTTATGATTGCCAAAAAGTGTTTGTCTCATTATGACTTGTTTAATTAATGTCTAGATTGTTGCTCACCTAGTCCTTTATACCTGTTTACATTCCTAGGACCAATACACTGTTTCAATGCATGTTTATGCCTGCCAAAAATTGATCATAGCCCCTACCTTGTGACTCAAAGGATGTTTCTGCCTCAAAATAACTAGTTTTCACTCAGGAGGGTTATATTAATATATTATAGTTCACCCAGTGATTTTAACCTGTTGAAATTCCTACATTTTAAAGGCCAATACAAGCCATTACATCCATTTTCTGTCAAAAATTGAACACAGCCTCTACCATGTGATTCAAAAGTAGCTTCTGCCTCAAAATCACGTACAGAAGCAGGCCTATATGTCTCAATGTAGAGGCTGGAATCACTTTTCAGCAATCAGCAATGTATTGGTCCTTTATTAAAGGAAGTTCAAAGGACTGGTTGAGCTATAATGTATCATATAACCCCCATGAAATGAGCAAAAGTGCATTTGATGGGTAGAATTCATGCTTTTTAAGATATTTAAACTGGTAAAAAAAAAACAATTGGATAATGCTATATAGCACAGAACAGGTCCAATAATGCAGTTAGAAGACTAATTGCAAAATGTATATTTTATTCATGTTATATAAAACCCATTAGTAAATCTAAACAACTATATTAGACATCTGCATACACCAAGCACACGCAAACATTGTAAACAATAGCTAGCACATTCTAATAATTACATACACTTTTTTGGACACAATTCGGTTACCTGAAGCATAAGTCACAAATACACAGCTTTGCTATTATCGCGGACATTAAGATAGATGCATTTGCACTTGACGATTGATCCATTCCAGACCAAAGCAGAGTTGACGGACTACGTCCGCGGGAGCGCGCATGATCACTATTTATCAGCAAGTCAATTTTGGGCACGACACTTGTCGATAATCTATAATGCACAACATATAACAGCTACACAGTTTGCGATAGCATTAACATAACAAACGCCAGATAATGTCTGCCTGCTGTTCTTGCTTCATTGTTATACTCTGAGCGTCTTTTAGAGACATTATAGGTAATACGATTACAGTTCATATACTTTCATAAAGACAACATCCTACTGTAACGAATCAATTGTGTAGGTGGTCCACTTTAGTGCACATTGCTATTAGATTGTGAGGCCACTAGATGGAGTCATAGATCAAAATGCGGCTCTCCTGTTTGCATGGCCAACTGTCTGCCATATAAATACTGTCACGTTTGAATTGATATTAATGAAACAAGCAGGAATATACAGATATTAGGCTTTGTAATGGAGACTAAGTGCTTAATATGTTTGTTTAAGCCGAGGTCAGCATTAACACTTGGTCTAAACTAACTGTTGTATAAGTATAATTATCATTTTTTAATGATTCTATAATGATAATGATTCTATATTCTATTTTATTGATTCTATAATCTACTGATTATTAAGATTAGGCTAATAACAAGTTAGTCCCTTTATTTCAGTGAATTCCTGGATGCATGTATGAGTTTCATAGTGAACTAAGAAGCTATTATTTGTTTAGTTTCAACCATATTTTAACCATTCAATAATTTCTGTTGTAGATATATGTGCTACTAGAACCATGTCTGCCTCCAGGAAACTGGCAGCTTTCCGGCTTCCACCCCTACCCACCATCGGTGAGGTGATAAAGCTGTACAACTTGCGGGCTGAGAAGCAGCTGTCCCAAAACTTCCTTTTAGACATGAGGCTCACAGGTGAGTTAGCTCCTAAGCTTGGTTATTTTATGTTTTTTGTCCTGTTCCCCACTCTCTCCATCTGCAATGCACCAACACCTGCTAGTGAAAGTACTTTGCTGCTGCTGTTTCTGCACAGAGGACACAATGGTGTGTTGTGTTCATATCCGGTGAGCGTGAGTACAGTCCCACACATGCTTGTTCACAGGCATCGAAACTGACAGGCTTTTCTGTATGCGCTACGTTAAGTAGACCTTCTGCTAATAGGAACAGACCAAGACCACTGTTTGCCGTTTATTCGTAATGTGATTTTCAGTGATGCAGTGCAGCTCTGATCTACACTTGTGTCCTTGAACAAGGTCATTGTGTTTAATCCCTCCCAACCTCTTCCTCAAAAAATCTTGATCAATATGAGGCAATACAAGCAGTTTGTTTCAATTTGGATATTTATTCAGATTTGTTTTAACAGGGTGTAACTACTGTGACACAGGAGTCTAAGAAATACTATCAATTTCACATCTGGCTTTACTACATATTAGTTCAAATGAGTTAAAGGGATTGTAAGATAACACACTGTCTGATTCACCAAATATCTCCTCGCAGTTTGCTATCTTATTGTTCTCTGCGCGCTGAAAAAGTAATCTGGCACTTTCTACACAGGTCTGGCTCTGTAAATAGGAACACAAACGAAGTGGTGCAGACCGCACACACACAACAACAATGTCCTAGCCTTTGCACTTCATTTCCAATGCATGGGGCGGAGCTTCTGAGGGAGCACCGTATGATATGGATGGGAGACGTGTGTTTGTTTTGCTCCAGTTCAAATGTCAATAAGCTGTCTCCAGAATGACTTGGGGCTCAATCACACCGAAACGCGTCGCTAAAGGCGTGACCGCTTCAAAGGCGCTTTGAAAAACCCCTGATCACACAGAGATGCGCTGCCTGCCCCAAGGAGAACAGCTTGCTGGGCCAACTGCCACATAGACGACCAGCGTGCTTTGCACTGAAAATTTGAGAATATTTAAACTTTTTAAAAAAAAGCGTGAAGTGCGGCGCCATAAAACAGCGCATGCCAGTCTCGCTGTACCATAGGAAACCAATGTTTTTTCTGAGCGGACCCTTACTATACTTTTTTAAATTAATGTGTTGTTACCATTAACGTGTGTTTACCTTATCTCTTCAGACAAAATAGTGCGTCAGGCGGGACGTCTGCAAGACGCCCATGTGTGCGAGGTGGGTCCCGGGCCTGGTGGGATTACCCGCTCCATCCTCCACGCCGGCGCTGCGGACCTACTTGTGGTGGAGAAGGACTCTCGCTTTATTCCTGGGCTGAAGGTACACAGTGGCTCATGGGGCTTTACTGGCCCCTTAAATGCATCAGGTTCGTTAGGTCACGCAGTGGGCTCTCGCACGTCTTAGTTTGGTTAGCGGCATCACTTTAATAGTAGCATGAGCGTCAAAACCTCCAAAGTTTAATCATTGCTTCTCCGGGCTCCGTCTGACGTATCACATACTGTTTGATGTACTATATCAGTGTCTAGTCTGAGTCAGCATTGCTCGTAGGGGGTGTCCTTCTCGCTAAAAGCAGAATGAGAGCGATTTTAAAAATGTCAAATGCGTCTCGGCTGTAGCTTGGCACCCCTATCTCTGGTAGCCTCAACATTTCTTACAGAGAAGGAATGTGATTTTTATTTTCTGACACATTAATATACAGTAGCTATAGTTTCTGGCCGCAAGCATATTCTTCCATTTTGTGTCCTCTTCGTGTATTCTCAGGCCACACCCTAGTATAGGAAAACATGAATTAACAAACTGTCAACCATCTCCACAGCTTCTGTCTGAGGCTGCACCCGGCAAGGTGAGGATTGTTCACGGTGACATACTGACCTACAGAATGGACCAGGGATTCCCGCCAGATCTCACCAAGGCGTGGGAAGATGGTGGGAGCATACAATGTACCACAACAAAGTCTTAATATGTATTCATCTTGTTGCAGTTGGCATATACATGTGTGTGTGTGTGCTGCTCCACAGATTCACCGAACCTCCATATCATAGGGAACCTGCCATTTAGCGTCTCCACCCCTCTGATCATCAAGTGGCTGGAGCACATATCCAACAGAACGGGGCCCTTTGTATATGGACGCACCAGGCTAACTCTCACGTTCCAGAAAGAGGTGGCCGAGGTATTTGAGAGAGCCCAAATGTATTTGTATTTTATGGTATGAAAATGGCTCTACATCATGTTAGGCTTTTAACAAGAACTAAGAGGAGAGAACTTATTACCCAAGTATTGGCCGACTTGCATTGGCTACAAGTAAAATACAGAATGGGTTTCAAGGTCCTTCTCCGTACATATAAGGCCCTACATGGGCAAGGACTAAACTATATCGCTACAAGCAATGGTCAATTACACAGTACCATCCAGAACACTAAAGTCATCAGACAGTGTTTTATTGAACGTTTGTAGTAAGAGCAATGAGAAATGTGTTGATGCAGGCTTTATTAACTATGCTGCCAAGCTATGGAACTCACTACCTATAGCTATCAGGGAATCTGGCTCAGTAAATATCTCAATAAATACACATTTAAACTAATCTATTGAATTTAGCTTTTAGCTATCTTGTAACTGCACTGCTACACTGCTACAGAAAATGGTGCAACGTGCTTGTCATAATTGTTATGTCATTCCAGTATCATTATGTATTTTTATTGTACTTTTAACCATTCTTATACTCCTTATTTTGATAAAAATAAAGCGTTCATGAAGGCCCGGTCGCCATACCGTGTTGTTGCGGTGGGAAAAAGACCTATGGCAGGCCCTTTGGAATGGTGATTGCATAGATGGATTATTGTCCTGTTGTCTGTGTACTGTATCAATCCCACCGAACAAGCATGGTCTAATAGTCTGTAGCTGTTTGGTGAAGATACATGCAGGGTCTGCAAATCTGAGGCTATACAGCACCATGGTAAAGACGTGTACTGATAACTAATAACTGCTAGTGGATTAAACATCTGGCACTTCCTCGATCGCGTTAGAATCGGTTTTCATTTTAATAGAATTTTTCTGATTCCTTTAACCATTTTTATTAAGGTTGTTTTTCTGTATTTGTTTATGGGACGCACAATTATATTTTCCCTCTCTGTAAAGCACTTTGAGCTGCAATTCTGCATGAAAAGTGCTATACTAATAAAGATTAATACTATTAACAATCGCCCTAGGACTTGGCTTGTGTCCAACAGTACTTCTCGTCCGCTTGTGCATCATCAAATACAAATGTAAACGTTAATGTTATGGGGGCCCCCCTCACACAGCTTCTTGACTGCTTTTTAGTATTTCTTAAAGTTGTGAAATTTTTAACATTTAAGACCTGACCCCAGCTCTTAAATATTTGAAAACCTGGTATCAATGAATGTACTTAAGGCTCATGTATTAATAGCAGACAGTATCTATCTCCGTGAGAAATAATCTTATGTCTCACATTTGTAAATGTTAAAGGGATAAAGGAAATCCGCCTCCAGTGAATACATTATTTCTCATATACTATCTTGTTTGTTATATCCTGTCTATTATTATTATTATTATTATGCTTTATTTTAATTTTACGATTCCTTCTTTTTTCTTTTATTCAACTGTAAAGCACTTTGAGCTGCAATCTTGTATGAATAGTGCTATAAATAAAGTTGTTAGTGGCTCAAAAAATCCCAATATAGTAAGATGGATGTTTGAAACTTTCAGAAGGTGCCCTGCCCTTTCAATCTCTTTAATCAACTTTAAGCAAGGCACATTTGTCATTTTGTTGAACACATTTTTACCATCTAAATTACCATCTTTCAACTACATTTTTAGTCTTGTAACTATATTATTTAGCAGCACTTTAGTGGCAGCGGTCGTGTTAAATGGAAGGTGGCATTAAAACCCCTTTCATCTGACCTTGATGTTTTACATCTGCATTGCCTATCCCCTCCCCTGTGTGAAAGCCAGGCCTCTTGCCTGTGGATTATTCACTGCTACGCTGTCGTGTTTGTCCTCCTGCCCAGCGCCTGACGGCCAGCACTGGCAGTAGACAGAGGAGCCGGCTGTCCATCATGGCTCAGTACCTCTGCACTGTCCGCAGCTGCTTCACCATACCTGGAAGAGCCTTTGTTCCCAAACCTGAGGTAGGTGTTCCTTCATTTTAAACTTATGAAACACACACAGAGACAGACCTTGAATAGACCCATGCATGTGGGTTGTGTTAACGTGAGAGAGCGTCTCACGTTAACAGCTTCAAGCTTCAAGGCTTCTTTGAGGCTGTGTTGAATCAGAGTTGTCTCCCTAATGCCTCTGGGCCTCTGAGAGAACGGCGAGATCACACCCGTCGTCATTAATGAGGCCTTGTGTCTTATGACTCTCATTTGCTCTCACGCGCTCACTTTGATTTCCTTTGCATGGCACTAGTGTAAGGAGAATATTTTGAATGATATACAATATAACAGCTGACATGCTAGGGATTTATGGTAGGACCTCTCAGGGGATATAGAAAATATACTGCAATTAATATCAGCACTGGAATGTTAATGGTAATGTTAACGTTAGATGACAAGCACACTCGTCTTTTGGAAAATGCAGGAGCTCTGTGAACTTCTGGTAGAAATTAAACTGTTATTTATACTTCTTAAAGCATAGGTAAAGCATAGGCGTTTGGTTGAGGTTGGAGCCGGACCTATGGGTCCTTTGAAGATGTCATGGCTCTTTAGGAAGCCCTTCTTGGTAAATGTTTAATCCCTGATGTGTAGTTAAGACAGCAGCGCGTAGAGCAGCATTGCTGATTGCTCATTCTCTCAGAAGAGATGTCTCTTCGTTATTATTTCATCACACTTGGCCGCGTTTAGTCTGTGTTCATATGCATTTATTTTGCGTGCGTTCCTTGTGTTGGCGTGCATATTTAAGGCAGGCACATGAGCGTGTCTGTACGTACGTGAAGTATTTGCATCTTCGGTAGGTTTGGTTGTACGGGTTTGTGCGGATTAATCACACTGTAAGTCTCCAGCTGCTTTAGCCCTTTTGCTATATCAGCGTCCCACACGACACGCAGGTTGTAAACCTCCCCATCCCCCAATCCATCACTGCCACTAAATGTTTTAATGGACGCATGGGAGAGCTGTTATCATTAGTAGAGATGATGTCTGTTTGACGAGCACATGCGGCATATGTCCTATAAGGGACCACAGAGCGCATGCTGTATTTTAATGCTGCCAGTCACACACTGGTAAAGGCCTCTCCAGTTTCCTGCTGTTTCTCGATGTTCAGCGGTAAACAACTCAACATCCATAATTATACTGAGTCGGTTGAACAACGCAAATGCCTTGCTTGATTTAAGACAAATTGTAGGCTGCTATGCTTGGGATTTGAATGTGTTCTGTTTGTTTTCTCCTGTAATATGAAAGAAAATAACGTCGCCTGAATGCATTAAAGTCCTTCATTATTGTATAGCACTCCCAGAATCCCACGTTCCAAGCTAGGCTCAGCATTGAATGCACCACTGCATGTGAGTACATGTGGATGTGTTGGGTGGGTAGATGTCTGCCCCTGCAACTATACTATGTGCAATGCTGTTTCCAATCTCATGGGCATAACATACCAAAATCAAGAAGCGATAATCACAGTGTTCCAGCACAGAGCCTCATGTCACAGTATGCCTGTGTTTGTTGTGCACATTTAGCGCTGTAGCTATGGTACACTGACCACCCAGTCCATAGGAAACCAGGTAGAATATTCTAATGGGAGAATGCCAATGCAGCTGTTTGTGAAGCTCTCTCTCTCTCCCTCTCTCTCTCCCCTGGCTGGCTAGCACATTGTGAGCAAATCGGCTCAGTGTTCTAATTGCCGCTATTATCTTGTTCTCTCTGTGGCGTTCGGATCGGCAATTGTCTTCTAAATGCACAGGGATTTATTCAGATGGAATTACCATGGTCCTTCTCTGTACGTCTGTTCCCGGGCACGTCCTCGGGTCATGTCTGAGCAGGAGGCGCGTTCGTTTCGTTTCCCCTGCGCGTTTCCCCCAGCGCATGTATGAGTCACGCGTGTTCTGAAGTTACCTGGCAGCAGGTCAGGTCGGGCTCGCCAGAGATTGGCGGACGTGCCACCCACGACGCGCACGCCCCCGCCCACCGTGCGGTAAACGGTGGGAGAGGCAGCAGGTTGGGACACTGTGCACGCACGTGGACTCAACCCTATTCACACCTTGCATGTGCGTGTGCTTTAAGAAAAAGGGGGGAAAAGAACAGCTGTCATATCAAACACACTGGCGCACGACGAGCCACAGATGAGACAATGAACCCACTGGACCTTACCAAGTATCCCTGATGAGAAAATGGCATCCGTTAAAAAGGTATGTGGGAGAGCGGGGTGAATGGCTGCGTCCACCTGGGACTGGGAACAGTCTGAAGATACGCATAGCTGAAAGGCTGACTAGATGGGGAAACTAACCCCATTGTCAGCAGCGGCTGCGGGGGGGGGGGGGGGGGGGGGGGGGGGGGGGGGGGGGGGGGGGGGGGGGGGGGGGGGGGGGGGGGGGGGGG